>JBBPLB010000113.1:0-11418 GCA_038089595.1 Bothia castanella
CCAAAATCGCCTGTGGGTCAACCGAACCTCGAACCTTAGACTAAAGTTAGAGCCATCTTGGATATGACAATGGTGTTTGTTCCGTATGGTTACACTGTTCGAATCACACTGGGGACTAGCCCAAATCATGCTTCCCAATATGGAGTGTCCGCATGGAATTAATCCTCCTGGGGAAGGGGGTGTTGACGTACTGTTGGAGAGCACCATGTTGGGAGTACAAAAAGTGTGCCGAATTTCAGGTGTCGACGAATGATGAATATATCCAAGCCGAAGTAACCACTAGAGCTGGTTCCGGTCGCGATGTGCCATGCGAGCCCGGTGCGGCTTGAAATGGTGGGGCATTATTATCAGAAAAACATCCTTGGAGTAGATGGAACTTCCGGCACGATTGCTCACATTGGACCCAGTCTACACACATGTCACTGATCCTCCCAGTCTAAACTCTGTTCGGCTCGCTTAACGAAAGAAATTCAGTGAGAATCAGAGGCCACACGTAAGATCATTGATATGATACTCGGCTCCCCTTGCTCACCGCTTAGTGATAGTTGCATTCCATTCAAACAACCCTTCCTGATGGTAGAAATGAAAATGGCACCACTTCTTACAGTCGTCAAATAGATTGACCGGTACCAATTCGAATTTCGAGTCCGATCATTCATGTTCCGGTTCCCCAGAACGACAAAGTTCAACAGCGATGGACGTAATGTGACTAGAACTGATCAGAGGGAGACAAATGGAGCTTGGATGGAGCAGCAGAGTCTTCCCAGTTGATGGGCGCAGCTGTCGAACCGACTTGCCCAAGATTAGTTTCGTTGTAGTTGCAATAAAACCTTAATGAATGTGAGGTCGACGGAGATGCGAATGGACCCAAAATTGAATAAGTATTGTGGCAATGGCTCATGGACTGTCGGTGGCATATGGACGACGTAGTCTCTGGTTGTGGTCCTCATCGAGGGTCATCAGTGACATTTCAAACCAAGGGATTGCGATAGAACATGATGCCTTCTTGAGCGGAGACTGACGCACGGGCCTTTGCGACAAATTGAGGATCAGGGTGTGTGCCGACTTGTGAGCGCGAACAGGGTGTTGTCTAGACCACGGTCAACAAGAAGCATCGACGAGAGGGAGTATGGGGCCGCGTCCTTCTGATATACATATGATGACGTCCGCCGTCGATGAGTTGTTGGATGTTATCATGGACGACGTACTCATCCATTGACCTCGTTGAGTCAAGTCTCGTCACTAGCCTGTAAGCTGTTAAGACTCCGAATCGATGTGCATTCTGGCTCGGACACTAGCTGGCCTTGTCAGGAATGGAGAGTTCACTGCCGTACTGGTGTGTCATGTGAGGTTCCTGACGCCCTGAGCACAGCCGGTAGTAGGGATGGGTAATGGCCAGATGCCCGATCATCGGAGAAATGCAAGCAGGCATCCTCTGGGGGAGCGAGTTTGTCACTCTTCGGCCACATCCTGGAAATGGGTGTCACCCAACTGATGTTTCAACTGTAGCAGAGACGCACCAAGACTGATGCCGGGTTGGCACTGGTGCCTTCCTGGATGTGCTCCTCCAAGGCTTGTGCATGGAGAATCTCGCTGACATAGACCAAGATCTAGAGGCTCCCAAATGCCAAGTCGCGGTTTAAAAATTTTGGGGAAGGAAATCTGTACAATTTGAGCGAACAACGCAGGGAATCCATGTTGCGACGAATGACGAGTCGATAATGCATGTCGAAGCAGCCGCTCGAGCTGCTCTGAATCGCGGATGTGCCAAGCGGGCACAGTGCGGGATGACATGGTGGGAACATTCAAGTTATCAATTTCCTTTTTTTTTTGGAATAGACGGGACACTGCAAAATTGCTCGCCGCGTCAACTCGCGGTACTCTACTCGACAGACACTAGAATTCCCGTCTTCTCGTCTGAACATGATCAGTTCAGATCAGCAGTCACACATATGATCA
This sequence comes from Bothia castanella, assembly GCA_038089595.1. NCBI lineage: Eukaryota > Fungi > Basidiomycota > Agaricomycetes > Boletales > Boletaceae > Bothia > Bothia castanella. Next base: position 1,960 of record JBBPLB010000113.1, read on the forward strand.
TTGACACTCACAGCGACCTGGCTCACCTTCGACACCACTTGGCAATAATTGTGTTCCAAGTATCCAAACTGCTTTTCCTGATGACAGAGATGATAATCGTGCCAAGTCTTGCAGTTGAAGACTAAGTAAATTGACCGTTGCCAATTTGAACTCCTAGAAGAACAAAGAACAAAGACAAAGGCGCAACAAGACCAGAACCTAACCGAAAGGAGACAAAAAGAACTTGGGTGGAACGGTCGTGTCGTGGTCAGCTTTGTGGTAGCTGAAATAACAGCTTGATTGGACGTGATATCATCCTTCCAGTCTGAGCGCGGGGACGAGAATGGCACATATAACCGACCCAAAATCGATTAAATATTGTGGCAGACTATCAGTTTCACCGTGACACGAACGATGGCATAGTCACTGGTGTGGTCCGAGTCGAGGGCCATTAGTACCGTTTCAGATCAAGGAATCACGATGGAACCTGCGCGTTCTCGAGCGGACACTGACGCACAGACCGTCGACAACTTCCAGGAGGGTGAGCGGGGGAGGGGGCCAATTTTCACCAACAATAGTCTCTGCTAAGTTGCGGTCCGACTCGTTAAGCCATGCAAAATCATTGGTTCCGTCTAACGACGAACCACATCAGATACCAGTTGTGTGCAGTGCCGAGAACGATAAGATCGATGGAAACCATCACCTGCACAGGCTGAATGCCTGCGTTCCACGACTTGATGCTCATGACCGGTCGTGACCACTCGGCTACCACTGGTGTAGGTTGAGTCCTTCAAGTGATAAAGTCCTCTTGATAAGTTGTTGGGTGCGGGAGTTAGTTTGAAGTAGTAATCAACAATCGCAAACAATCGACAGGTGCGAAGTTGAAGACTACTACCAGTCATGTCGGCAAATATGCTAGGGAAGCGCAAGGCGAGGCATGAGGAGACGCCTTTAAACACCAGCCATAACCATGGGTGAGTACTTGAGTGCTCCTGCGTCGCAAATAAAACCTAGCTCAATCACTTTCGCACAGTTCTACCCTCTTCGTGTCCAACCTACCATATGACGCGACATCGACCGATCTTCAGACTGCCTTCTCCGATCTTGCACCCGTGCGCTCCGCATTCGTGGTGCTCGAGCATGGGGCCGGTGTCTCCAAGGGCGTCGGCTACGTCTCCTTTTCCATCAAGGAAGATGCTCAGACGGCACTCGAGTCTATCACGGCGAATGGCATGACTATCAATGGCAGGAATATACGAGTGCAGTGGGCTGAGAGTAAAGTAACTCCATGTCGCGCCCCTCACTCCTTTTCCATAACTCACTGCTTCTCCAGCCGAAAAACAGGACCAAGGACCGGCCGAAAACGGAAAACGTGGAAAAAGAAAAGGACACTCCTGTACGAGTCCAAAAGGTCCACGATCCTCTCGCTATTCGGACGATTGTTGTCTCTGGTTTGCCGTCTTCGGTCAATCAAAGGACGTTATGGAAGAAGCTCCGCAAGTTCGAGGGTGCAGAGGATGTAGAATGGCCAGCGAAGTCCGTTGGGGACGAAGACCCGTCAACGGGTAAGTTCTCTCTTTTTCTTGTTCATCTCAGGGTGCTTATGGGCCGGGTCTAGCACATGTATTGTTTTCGTCATGCAGCCTTGCGCAAGACGCCGTCAGCAAGCTCCACGCCCACGTCTTCAAAGGCAGCCTACTCTCCGTCACGCTCAAAAAACGACTTCACAATCTCGCCAAAACCACTATCAAAAGTATAAATCATTTATTCAGTCTTTATTCAGTCATTGATTCGTGTGCGTGATTCACGTTTCGTCACGTCACCTATAGAAACTACCTCTGGAACTGCGCCGAGCCGTGCTAGTCGCCTCATCGTTCGAAACCTTCCCTTCGACGTCACCGAACAAGATTTACGAGCCATCTTTCTCCCGTACGGCCCTATCCACTTGATACATATCCCATTAGCCGAAGTTGATGATGTGAAGGCCGAGCACAACTCGGAAACCAAAGGCTCCTCCCAAAAAGCTCGATCCAAGGGATTTGCGTTCGTGTGGATGTTGAGCAAGGAAGATGCTGAAACCGCGCTGGAGAAGTGTAACGGAATGAAAGTCATGGCAGGTATGGCGAGCGACATCGTATCGAACAAGCAGAAAAGAAAGAAGCAGCGTCGCGAGGAAAAGAAGCATCAAAACATCAAAACGGAAGACGGCGAAGAGGGGGAGGCGGTAGAGGAGGCAGAACTAGCTGGGAATGGGGGCAAAGAGCGGGTGATTGCAGTCGACTGGGCACTTAGCAAGGAGAGATGGGAGAAAGAGAAAGCGAAGCTTGGAGAAGTGGTTGAGGAGGTGGAAAACGATGCGGAAATGGATGAGGCAGATGATGATGAGAGCGCAGGCAAATATAGCGAAGCTGACAGCGAGCAGGAGCAACTAGGAGTTCATGAGGAGGGTTCAGAGGAAGAAGATGGCGAGGATAGTGAGCCTCCTGAGCGTGACAGCGACGACGAATCACCTAAAAAGCCACAATTACCCCATACTGATACCGGAAGCACACTCTTCATCCGCAATATTCCATTTACTGCTACGGAGGATGAGATACGCACATTGTACGTTTCTCTTCTTTATTGTATGCACCCACTTACTCCTTATGACAGATTCCGTGCCTTTGGCCCACTCCGATATGTCCGCCTTACAATCGATCCCGAGACCGAGCGTCCCAAGGGAACCGGGTTCGCGTGTTTTTGGAACAAGGAGGACGCGGACAAAGCTATCAAGCAGAGCGAAATTCTGCGTGCAGAAACCATGGGCACTCAGACCCAGGTGAGCGTCCATCTTTAATGTAGGGATACAGATCCACTTACAAGGTTACAGTCAATCAAAAACCCATTTTCACTTCCTTCCCTCCTTACCCCTGATCCCTCAGCCGGTGTAGCGAAAAACCTGGTCCTACATGGTCGGACGCTTGATGTTATCCGCGGAGTCACTCGAGAACAAGCCACAAAACTTAAAGAAGAAGGCGAAAAGAGTCGAGAAAAGGCCGATAAACGGAATCTCTACTTGTTGCGCGAAGGAGGTATGTGAACTCATCGTTTCTCTAGCTGATTCTGGCTAACGCATCCTAGTTATTCTACCCAATAGCCCTGCCGCCGAGACGATCTCCAAAGTCGAGCTCGAGAAGCGCACAAATTCTTTCAATGCCCGCCGAACGATGCTCCGGAGCAATCCTTCTCTTTATGTCTCCAAAACACGACTCAGCATACGTCAAATACCGTTATTCGTTACCGAGCGCGTTCTCAAGCGGCTCGCAATACACAGCGTCCGAGAGTTCGAGGCGGAAGCCAAAAAGGGCATCCGGAAAGGCCTCAGCCCGGATGAGCTCGCCGAGCCCACTCAAGTTGACGACCGAGACAATACGGAAGTCGTCAAAGCGGAGGATGGTACCCAGCCAAAGTCAAAGAAACGCAAGGGCAAGGCAGTGCGAACTACGAGCGTCAAGCAGGCAAAGATCGTACGGCTGTCGGATCGTGTGGACCCTGTCACTGGGAAAGGCCGCAGTCGTGGTTACGGTTTCATCGAAATGCATACGCATGCTGATGCGCTACGCGTCCTGCGATGGGCTAACAATAACGCGGACATCGGCGCGCTTTTTGATAAGTGGTGGAAGGAAGAGCTTGCAGATCTCATTGCGAATCAGAAAGGGAAGGACAGCCCGGACGAGGCTAGGACAAAACGGATGAAGGACGAGATGGAGACACCGTCAAAGCCTGCCAAAGGGACCCTTATCGTGGAGTTTTCCATCGAAAATATCCAAGTGGTGCAACGCCGAGCAGCACAAATGGAGAAAACGGTGCGTCAACACTCTCCTGACAGCGGTGGAGTTGCTTATCATATTCTAATAGTCCCCGTCACATAATGCTGGCAAATCTGTGTCAAGTAGTACGGAAGAGCCCCCGTCCAAGAAACGCCGTCTATCATCTGACCAGGTCAAACCTGTCAAGACAGTGCGGATCAAGGAAGAGCCGCTGAAACCTGGGAAGATCATTGGGTCCGTGATCGGCCGAAAGAGGCGGGCGCGCAAGGCTGGTAAGAATGCTCGGTAGTGGCACTTGATGGTGTTGTCTTGTAATTTGGTTCACTCACCATGCAATGCGTCACGTTGGGTGAAGCTAAAGATAGCTTGTCAGAGTGTCGCTTCAAGCATCTACTCGCACATGCCTATGTTAGGGTGCTTAAAGTTCCGTCCCCGGTTCGGTTTCCCCCCGTCGTTCAAACCCTATTTTTATTATTCTTTCACATTGGCGCTGCTGACGTTATTCAATCTTCAATGTGACTCACTCTCATCCTTATATACGTTTTCGGATTCGAAAACAAGATAGAGAAAACTCTCATCTGTATCTCTCTTCCACCATATCTACCTGTTGAAATGGAATCCCCCAGAGTGTGGCTAATCACAGGTGTGTTGCGTTATCTCCTTCCCCTTCGTGCCGACATTCCGATGCTACTTACCCCGGATAGGCACGTCGTCCGGTTTCGGACGTCGACTTGTGAGCATTGTACTCGCCCGCGGTGATCGAGTCATTGCAACGGCCAAAACACTGGCTACCATCACTCAGTTTCTCGAGGACCCTGGGGTGGAGAGATCCCGCATCCACTGCGCAGAGCTCGATATCTCCGTCGGAACAGGACAAGTAAAGAAGCAGATCGATACCATCATCCAGGCATCGGGGTGGGATAGCGTCGACGTGCTTGTGAACAATGCAGGGATAGGGTTTCCCGCGTTTGTCGAGGAAGGCGGGTATGTCCGCTTCGGAAAGATGTATCTGATAATGGGATGACGTGTGGGCGTGTACGGATTGCAGCACGGACTTGATACGGCATCAGTATCAAACGAACGTATTCGGGACGCTCGATGTAACGATGGCGCTCTTGCCTTATATGCGCAAACGTGAGTATTAACACCCTCGCTTTTCACCCTGATTCGCATGACATTTGGCGACAGAGAAGAGTGGGACGGTCGTCATGATGGGTAGTCGAAGTGGGTGGAAGACGGAAATCAAGGTACAGTACTCCACGTTTCTTGGTATCTCTCGCGTGTGACGCCTCGACTGGTCGATAGGGAATGGGTACGTCGCGTAGAAACTATCTTCACTTACCATTGACACGTCCGTCCAGCTTTCTATGGGTCGTCCAAGGCCGCGATACACGGTAGGATCCGTTCGAGCCCGTGAAAGGATGACTGCTCTCACACGCTCTCCGTTTAATGTTTAGCCATCTCGGAGACGATGGCCGTCGAACTCGAGCCCTTTGGCATCCGCGTGCTCATCGTCGAACCAGGCTCGTTCCGCACCGAAGGTATCTATCGCAACACTTTCGAGGACTCGTATCGGATTCCAGATTACGATGATGGACGAGAGGTGGCCGTGGAGACGTTCATGGGGCCCGCGGGGAAGCAGCGCGGGGACCCGGTAAAGGCGATGAAGGCGCTGGTCGAGGTAGTGTGTGGAGAGGGTCGGGCCCAAGGCAAGGCCTGGCCATTGTATCTCGTGCTCGGCAAGGATGCGGAGCGGGATGTGAGGAACAAGTGTGCGCGGATAATCAGACACCTCGATGATTGGAGCGATGTCAACAGGGATATCGATTTAGACAAATCAGATTAACTCGACATTCGGCGAATTCATCAATTCAATTTCCATGAGTGAAAGTACGCACTGTGGGCAATACTTCTTCGTATCGATATGATGCTCGTCGTTGAGCGCTGAGATTCGCCAGGCTTTTGTTGTCATAGGTTAGGATTTGACAATCTTCACCAGGACTTCGGTGAGTCATAATGTTATACCTCGGCGGTGATACTTCACGTCTTGTACTTGGATTCGCTTATCATGCGCTTGAAGATTTGGTTTTAAACCCCGCATACTCGGGAATAAAACTCACATTTCTAGCTCTCATCCTGCGATAATCCATGTCATCTCCTAAAGTGTGGCTAATCACAGGTGCATCTCCTACCTCGGCCCATTGTGCTGACTTTCCAATCCTACTCACAGGCACTTCGTCCGGTCTCGGACGTCGACTTGTAAGCATCGTACTTGCCCGTGGTGATCGAGTGATCGCAACAGCCAAAACACTGGCTTCTATATCCCACTTTCTCGAGGTCTCCGCGGTGGAGAAACACATTCACTGTGCAGAGCTTGATATCTCCTTCGGAACAGAGCAAGTTAAGAAGAAGATCGATGCCATTATCCGAGCGTCGGGGTGGGGAACCGTAGACGTGCTCGTGAACAATGCAGGGATGGGGATCCCTGGGTTTGTTGAAGAAGGCGGGTATGTCCGTTCAAAAGAAGAGTGTGATGATGAGATGATGTATGAACACGTGCGGATTGCAGCAGTGCATTGATGCGGTATCACTATCAGACGAACGTGTGCGGGACGCTCGATGTGACGATGGCAGTCCTACCTTATATGCGCAAACGTGAGTATCAATACCCTCATACCCTCCCCACAATTGCATCACATGTCGTTAGAGAAAAGCGGGACAGTCGTCATGATCGGCAGCCGAAGCGGGTGGAGGATGGAGATGAAGGTATGGTGCTCCGCGTTTATTGGTATCACTTGTGTGTGGCCTCACGATCGGCCGACAGGGAATTGGTACGTCGCGTTGAAACCGTCTCTACCCACTGCTGATGTCCCCGCTTAGCTTTCTACGGGTCGTCTAAGGCCGCACTACACGGTAAGGTCCGTTTGATCCTGGGCAAGGACGACTACGCTGACACGCTCCTGTCAGCCATCGCAGAGACGATGGCTGTCGAACTCGAGCCCCTAGGCATCCGTATGCTCATCGCCGAACCGGGCGCATTCCGCACAGAAGGGATAAACCGCAATGACTTTCACTCCTCGCATGAAATTCCAGATTATGACGATGTGCGGGAAGCGACCGCCAGTGGGTACAAGGCACAGGCGGGGAAACAACGCGGGGATCCTGTCAAGGCGATGAAAGCGCTCGTTGAGGTGGTGTGCGGAGAGGGTCGGGCTCGGGAAAAGCCATGGCCGTTGTATCTCGTGCTCGGCAAGGACACGGACCAGGATGTGAGGAACAAGTGCGCGCGGATGATCAGCCACCTGGACGAGTGGAGCGATATCATCCGGGATGTTGATTTAGATGATCTAGATTAGCTCAAAACTTGAAATACGAACCGGGAGGACAACGCGAGTCCGAAGTATCATACTAATCAGTAAAAGTGTACTCACGTACCCGAGATAACGACCATACACGGTAGACGGTTCTTCGTATGGTGCGCAATGTGCACGCCGTCTCATCGACGTCCGACATGTTGCTCGCAGTTTGTTGGACTTCCTCAGGCTTTGTTCTCACCAGCAACATCACTAACGTTCTAGCCTCAGTTCCTTCTCGTCTCCCTCCCGAGTTGTTCTTCTCTCGTTCGAGCTCTTCAAGTTCTTGTCTATGGTGAAGTGCCCAGCGTGTCTGCCCGCGAAGATTCTGGCAACACACGGGAACTGCCGCTGGCTTACTGCAATGGTTTATGGGTTTTATAGTCTTGACCCTCGTTCACCATTTACGTGGCATTAGACTTTGTACATAAAGGTTAGAAAGAACGCCCGGTAATGTTACCCCACTGTTTTTGGTTCACTCACTATGCAACGTGTCACGCTTGATCCCACAAGATATCTTGCAGGTCGTCGAGATTCGCTATACTATCATTGGACCGGAAGTGCAACATTGACAGACAATTTATTATAATTCTTTTATTTCTCTATGAATAAATCTCAAAAAAAAATTGGGACAATGTACTATCAACTATACATGAAGTTCCACTTGAAAAAAGGAGGTTGTGTGGCGAATGTTGCATGCCAGAAGATTTCACCGACGCGACTTCGCCCGGTGTCACGCATTGTCACACAGCAGATTGGAACTCCGACAGGCATGATTGATACATGCCTCAGACGCGTCTGATGACAAACAGACTTAGCCGGACCGTGCTATCACTTCGGCGTCTTCACCCGCTCAACTCCGCCTGAAATTGTCACGCCTTGCAGCCTGAGGAAAGGAGGCCTATTTTGTACCCATCAACTCAATGTGCTCGGAAAAATGAGACAGACAAGGAGGATGTCATAAAGCATCTAAGGAGATTTTCTGTTATTTTTTTGGAGTGGAATACAGTGATGCCCTGACCATTCTTTGCTACAAAAGGTGGTATGAATGGATAAATCCGAAGCTGGCCATTGATATCACAACTTTCATTCCCCTCAAAAAATACAGGGCCCATAAGGCATCTTAGAATTATCTGCTTGTACTACTCTGAGTCTCTTCTCTGTGTCGTGTTGTGTACAGAAATTGATTTTGCACTTCTACTCCATTTTGCATAACCGGTCCAAAGATAGTAAACATCATCTGACACATGCCTACGTTAAGGTACCCGTTTGAGCTTTGATATAGTTTCTCCACCCTCCGACTGATCCATATTCTCCCGGTCATCCGGTTTCATCCTTATAGTATACGCACCTGGACATGAAATAAGGTAGATAAAAACGCACGTCCTTTTACCTCCCATCCCGCCATAGTCTATGACATCTCCCAGAGCGTGGCTAATCACAGGTGTTTCGACACCTCACTCCCCTTGTGTTGACTTTCCAGCACTACCTACAGGTACTTCGTCCGGCCTCAGACGTCGGCTTGTAAACCTCGTACCGTGGCAATCGAGTCATCGCAACAGGCAAAACACTGGCTTCCATCACCCACTTCCTCAAGGATCCCGAGGTGCAAAGAGCATACATCCACTGCGAAGAGCTCGATATCTCCGCCGAGACGGAGCAAGTAAAAAGGCGGATGTTTGGCATGATTGAAACATCGGGGTGGGGCAGCAAACGTTGACGTTCTCGTGAACAACGCAGGAACGGCAATCCCCGTGTATTTTGAGGAAGGTGGGTAGGTTGTCTAAATTCGAACAGAAAGGTCGATGATCAAAAGATGCGAGTTCGTGCAGATCACAGCACGAGATTGATGCAGCATCAGTATCAGACGAACCTGCTCGGGACGCTCGATGTGACCAAGGCGGTCTTGCCTTGTATGCACAAACATGAGTCTCGGGACTCTCACGTCTTCCCAACTCGCACCAGCATGGTATTGGTGATGGGGAACAGTGGGATGGTCGTCATGGTGGGAAGCCGAAGTGCATGGAAGACCGGTGTCAAGGTAGGGTGCCTCGCATATTTCTTTTTTTTGCGTATGACGTGCAACCGGCTGATAGAGACTTGGTATGTCGCGTTGTAACTGTGTCACGCAAACCAACTCATTGTTGATGCCCTTGCTCAGGTTTCTACTCGTCGTCCAAGGCTGCAATACACGGTGGTCCGCTCGAGCCTGAGCAAGGACGAATGCGCTCACACGCTCTCGCCAGCCATCGCAGAAACGGTGGCAATCGAGCTCGAGCCCTTTAGTATCCGGGTGCTCATTCTTGAATCACGATCGT
>JBBPLB010000114.1:0-18198 GCA_038089595.1 Bothia castanella
ATCCTACTCTCACGGACCTCACCGCTGGCAATTCATCCATATCTCAGTCACCTCCGTATTACCGGATCGCCGCCCCTGTCGGGAAATTCGTTGGCGTCGATAGCTTCCCCATGCTCGAGAAGAAGCCCCGAGCAAAGAGGTCAGCATGAGGATCGACGAAACCGTTGGGGCTGATGACACGAGCATATATCAATAGCCATTCTTCAAGTGCTTCGCTAGTCCACGTTGACGGTCCACTTACACCATCTGGAGCCACCGTACTTGCTTCGACAGTATCATAGCTGTGGAAGGTCTAAGATTCATGTCCTCGTGCACGGAATGTAATGACTTGCAATGCACTGAGAGTGGCTTGCCGTTGAACAGTGCCAAATTGAGAACACGTAACATCATGGGCTTCCCATGGCTCGTATTCAAGATCATCTCCTTGAAAATACGACTACAGGCGATGGCCCTTGTTGGCCTCTTCGATTAATTATGTAGGCCTTTGTTCTCATCAGTCGACAAGGTTGCCCAGTGTTAGGTAGAGCCCATGCCAGATTTGATCCCTAAACTCGGCCACAGCTTTCTCGTTGACGTCGAGAGCGTGTTCCGGGCGAGGCTCGATGAGAACACCAACTTGGTTTCGAGCCCGTCCGAACATGATAATACCCTGCACGAGTGGCAAAGACGCAAAGACACTCTCCATTGGAGCAGGGTCCGTCTTCTCTCCAGACGCAAGGGTGATGACATCGTCAACCTGCCCAACACTCGTCGAGGAATAGAAGCGCGACCACTAGCTTTGACGTAAACTGGGAGGGAAACATACACTCCACATATCCTTGGTCGGATGCTTCACGAAAACGTTTGCGCATAGTTTCGAACAAGGATCCATAGACTTGGCCGGGCTGGATAGAACGGTCGTCGATCCTTCCCATAACCGTTCTCAAGCATGGAGATACTTCTGGCCATCTGAGCAGCGCCAGGTGGAGACAGCGAATGAGGGAGGTACGGTACAGGCTGTACGATACCCTGCTCAGAATATTTCATACAGTGCCAAACGTGACTGTCAACCGACTCAGATTGTTACCTGATAGTGCGACAACGAGATCATATCTCTTTACCACTTCCACCCTATTCCACCCTTTCCAACCTCAGCGCATCGATGCCCTTCTGAGTAAGAATCCCATACTCCCAAACTTCGCTGCCAATGGGCTCAAATTGACCACCTTCATTCAAATGGTTAGTGAGGGTGTAAATGACTAAATAATTCGGGTATTACGGGTGAAAGTGCTCATCCACCCAATGATAACATCGTAGCCTTCCGTGGTGATGGGGTGAGGTGGCGGGACAGGTGCTTTGCTGTTCCTAAATTCCCTGTTATATTTGACAAACTGGGACCCGTGGGTAAACGATCGCACTAGGAACAATAGAAATTAGATACCTCGCGCCACTCGTTCAGGGCCGCCCCCTCCTTTTCATGACTGAACGTCTTGACCTTCAAGCCTTCTAGATTGAGCGAGAATACCATGATCGCGGTCGGTCCACCCGTGAAAGCGGCCACTTCCTCGGACATGACAGTTCTCGCCTTGTCGGGGTCATTTGTGAGGTAAAAGGCATGGCTTTCACGAGCAAAATCGGTCCTCGGCTTGGCAGCGTCAAGTCGGATATGTGCCCTGATATTGTCTACATATTTGCGAGGAGTGACATGATACAATTCGACGCGGGGAGGAGGCTCCTTGTGGGGAGGCTCCTTGTGGGGATCCTTGTGGGGAGGCTCTTTGTGGGGAGGCTCCTTGGGGGGAGGGTCGTGATGGGGAAGGCGAGACATATCGTTGTGGTGTTGAAGGTGCAAGTGAGCCTGAGTTAAAATATATACCTGCTGGATCCGGCGACCACCCCATTGCGTCCGTGGTCAAGACGATAGCCCTTGAAAGACCTGTGCTTCCTGAGAAACCTTGCCAGCAACACCACAGGAGGTTGTGACGGCGATTACAGGGGTACGATGGTGCCAAGTCATCAGCAGTAAGTTTGAGGTCCGAGATTTTGGTGTACCTGGCGCGAGGTACACTATGTAGCAGAACGTCCGAGTCCAAAGGCTGCGATGTCTGGCGACAGGGGCCATCAATTCTTGCCCTGTTTTCCGCCACAGCGCTCCAAGAACCGCCTTGACGGTGGCGAGCATTTACCTTGGTAATACAATAGTGTGCGTGGCGTCGCCGTTCCTTGTGTTATCCAACGAAGCTGATGTGGGAAAGTCAATACCAGAGGCATTGTGCGAGAACGGCCAGGCACACGCTGGCACATTTTGAGGGGATGAAGATGGCGCTCATGGATAATGGCGGGGCCCAGGATGGGTATTGACGAGATTCTTGCAGAGGATTGCACGAGGAAGACGGCTTTAATTGTCAAGCGCGTCCTCTAGCGATAAGATAAGAAGGGCAGACAGCCTGGACCAAAAGTGATCATGTCGCATGCAACAAGGTCTTGGACCTTCCCAAAGAGGTTTGGAAAGTCGCAACACGTTTTGATGGGGCATCAACTATTCGTCGTATTCAGGAAACATTGAGGCATGAGCGCATCATACATACGCCCCGAAGAAGAGAAATAACGAATGCTCACCTGAGAGTACCCCCCTGAAGGCCGTTCTCATGTCACGGGGGTCCTCAACATCCGACTTGAAGTACGGCTACGCCAAGATCAAGTGCCAGCGAGTACTCTGTACAGAATCGCGGCGTAGGTTGGGGTACTGGATGCCTGTGTACACGATCGTGCAGTGTGCTTGGTCATAACATTCTTTGGACAAGAGTGCGGAAGCAACAAGAAGGTGCACAGCATGAGATCTTGTCCGCATGTCGCGGAGATGAATTGTATCCTGATTTCAAACTCCGCCGTGGTTTAAAGTTGACCGGTTGTTCACTCGAACAGTCCGACCATACCGATGTCTACAGCCGCCCAGAAAGCCCAGCAGCGTGAGCGTCCAATACGTTCTACCACGTAACATACTCATCCTACCCAGTCCTTGTCAAGGCTGGATTGAATACTAACTTCGCCACCCAAGTGGTCGAGAAATCCGGGCATTCTCCCGATGATATTATCAAGAATCCGACCCGGATCCTCGGGGACTACTGGTACGACCACGTCAACGTCGATTTTCTGCACGATGCTGTCGCTGTCGATGGTTCGTATTTTCTCTCATTTTTCAGGCGTTGACGGCTTCACTCTGATGCTGCGAACAGTCAACGAGCTCCGAAAGGGCCTTACAGCCCTGGAATTGCAGAAGCCTGTCGTAGATCAGGCGTGCGCCGCCGCGCCTCGTCCCGAGTTGCTTGGTCACAGAGATATCTTTGGCTGGGGTGTTGTCGTCGCCGAAGGACGCCTCTAAGAAAGTGGCTTGTGTGAACAGCATCATCCTTTCCGTTGCCTGTGATTCGTAGTAAGAAGTTCCCTCTGTAGAATTATGCCACAAGGTTTCTGTCGAGGACTCCGTCGAGGTCGAAAGTAAAGAAAACGCCCGACATTGTGACTGCCTTGAGAAACACTGCCGAGACAGAGTTCTTATTACATGACTTGTTACTCGTCGATACTGACAAATTCCTCAACTACCGATGGAGAGGATAGAAGCTACCTTACATTTATATCATTCACCCAATGCTTCTCCCACCGTCTAAGTTAGTCCCCAAAAAAAGATAGAAACCTTCAAAGAATCGGAAAATGGACAACCCCAGGATCTACAAAGTCCCGAGTTCGTAGGAATACGTGCTATATGCAGTGTTGGGCTCACACCAAACCTAAACGGCATAAAGACACACGGAGGTGTTCAAATGCTCAAAGAAAAAGGACTTGTATAACAAAAATCTACATCGTTATATACAGATAAATACCGTTATCAAGGATAAGTTACCGGATCAGTGATTAAGGAGTTATTGGGTTAAACCGTAGCCTTTGCAGGTGGATCACAAGGGACATATCTGCTCCGAGTCCCAGTTCTCCGAGTTCACACCCTGAGTGACGAGGAACATGTTGTTCGGGTCGATCTTTTGCTTGATCGACAGCAGGCGAGGGTAGTTTGAGCCCCAGTTAGCCTGCGTAAAGTCAGGCACGAGGTAGTCGGGCTATCGTACGGAAGCGTCGTCAGGTTGAGATGCATCGTCGACGTCAAGGTGCGCTTACCTCGTTCAAGTACTGCGCGGGATTGGAAGGCGTCAACGCCCGGACAGGTGCCATCGCATCGGTAACATTCTGCTGGAAAGCCTGGATCTCGGATTGTGACGCCCCATCTTGCCACTCGCTAAAGATAACTAGATCGACGAGCGTGTCGCGCCATGCCGGGTGGATGGCATTGTAGTCCCCTGGGTGGGTAGAAACGACACCTCCACCGACGTGTCTGAATGTATCCATGAGCATGAGTTACCAACGCAGCAAGACAAAGGTGCCACGTACTGTCCGATACCGCCAGCCATGTTAGTCATCGCTTGCGAGAGCTGGTTGGTGGCGGTTGTGTTGGTGAAGACGTCGGTGGGAAGCAGCCACGATGCAGTAGCTACGCCGACACCAAGAACAGTGTCTGCATCGTAGTTGAATCCGACCACGTTCACGGGATCCAGGATGTTTGCAAAGAGCCAGGCTTCGTAGTTGTCATAAGTCGTTGATGCATTCGTCTTGATCGTGACACCAGAGATTTGCGCGGCCTCATCGATCCACACACCGAGCGTAGAGCTTGCAAGGGCAGCAGTACCGTTCGGGAGGAGATACATAAGAGCGAGATAGTCGCCGTTGATGAATGGGTAGTATCCTGACCATCCGGCCTGGCCAAGAGATGGCAATGCAGAGTGGAACGAGTTGAGGAGGTTGACAAAAGCGGTTGAGCTGTTGGTGTTTGCCTCGAAGAATGCGGCGTAGAGAGGGAATTGAGGGTAGACCTTGTAAGTCATCGAGGCGGCGATACCAAACGAGGGACCTCCGCCTCCACGGATTGCCCAGAACAGATCCGTGTTCTGATACATGTTGGCAGTGACGTGGGTAGCGTTGGGAAGGACGACGGATACTTCAATGACGTTGTCCGCGCCTAGTGTTGAGATGTAAATGTCAGAAAGGGGGTCAAGATATCGAGCAGGAGAAAAACCCATACCCAAGTCGAGATGGGGAGACATGATGTTGTGACCAGCACCCATTGGCCAACCGCCACCAGCACCGACGGAAGCATTGGCACCAATACCACCCGCAATCGTGACACTGTTGTCGGACGCGAACTGGTACGCATCATACCACTGTGTACCAGGTGAAACCGTGATCGCTGGATAGGAAATTAACGATGAGCCTGTGGTGATTAGCACTAACGAAGGGAATATCAATTACCGGGAACACCGGCAGACTGTCCTCCGGCGTAAACGAAATCAGAAGAAAACTTGTTTCCTTTCCAAAAATGTGTCCAGATTAACAGGGAGCCAGGGCCGAGACCGCGTCCAAGGAAATCGTGTCTACGACCGCCGTGAGCATCAAGATGAATCTTCTCAAACAAATCAACACTTACCCCGTGTTCTTGACATGAACCTTCAAGTTGTACTGCGCAGCAAATGAAATCGCAGCTTGCAAATCCTGTACCGAGGTCGCATTCACGCCGACAGAAGGCACACGGCCCTGACCACAAGGGTTCGTCGCCGTGTCATTGATGTAACACCACGAGGTGGCGTTGAACTCCCAGTTGTCCGCCATGGACCCTCCGGGCTGATCAGCGATCCAGAGGAGATTGAGCGAGTTTGCTTGTGCGTAGGAGCACAACCCAGCGTTGTAGTTGGGATTGTGACAGTAGTAGCCAGGGGGAACGACGTCGAAGACGGGTTGGGTCAAGTTGGCCGACAGTGCATTCCATTCTGACTGTGACGGCCAGCAAGGTTCGCTAGCGGTGCACTTGCAGCCAGACGACCTGGTCGTCAGCAAGGGAGTGGCTGAAACTGCGGTGGCGAGAAGTGCGAATGCCGGGAGAAGCATGTTGGTTGAGGTGATCTGGGTTCTGAACGCCTTCCAGTCGACCTACTTATAGACTCAACGACGAGGCTTCATCGAGCCTTCCTCCACAGAAAGCTGAGGAGGTGGTGCCCGCATTGAATCGAAGAGGAAATTCCTGCAAGTACAGAGCATCCTGGTCAAGAGGAACAACTTACTGTACGAGGATGACAGACCGGGATCGTAGTGGTGACACTGGGAATGTGGTGAGAACCGTTTCGATCCGTCAGACGTGACGTTGGACGGGCGTTCTCTACGACCTCTCACCATCCATGTTCTTTTTTGCCAAATGAGATGTAAAATTTTGCAGGAGACCAAAAGGGGTTCAGAAATGCTCCGATCGGTACGCTGGTCTCGTACATCCTGTTACGCAGTACCTGAAAAAAAAAAAAGTCTTGGAATGTCAGAAGCTGCACCAAATCAAGTATTTGGGTTTAGAAACGCGGGCAGCCTGGTAATTTGACTCATCCAGAAACGTATAAGCATCAGACCACTTGAGTTATGAAAATCCGTGGTGTCGGTGAAATGACGTTGGAGCGCTGAGCACATCAAGGCGGGGACGCGGTGATTTCTCGCGGTGCCGAAGACCCCGCACTTTTCATTGGCTGTTGCTGACAGGCGCTGTCAAGCGCTGTACATTGTCATGGCCCGTGGCGGTGTACTTCTTCCTAAAAAGGACATCGCGGGCAGAAGATCAATTGACCCTTCGGGCTCCAAGGAAGACCTCGGGATTGGTTAAATACCTCAACATATTTCCGCAATGTCCGTTTTACATTGTATTTACCCTACATAAAAGTGTCCAACTTCATTTTCCTACCAAAAAAAAAAGATCATGACTGTCATGACAGGGCGCGAAATGGTCGTGAAATGTCAGTAGGAAGAAGACCGATTTTGGTTAAGACGTGGACGTGGTTGTGCCACCGTAAGCCTGCACGGCGTACTGACCCAACAGCGGCGCGACAGCACCGACATACCCAGCAGCCCCATCCCCAGGCCCGGTGACTCCTAAGGCATCCTGCGTCGCCCACCGACTGCGCGCCCTCAGGCGCTTCCCGTATGCCAACAAAATCAATGCGGTCGGGAAACCAGCGCAACTCACACACGCCAACACCATGCTTGCATTGAAAATGCCCAAGGTGCTATACAACGGCACCGCCAAGCTCGGGAACACCGCCGCCGCAATATTCCGCACGGCACAGTTGGCGGCCACGACCGAGGCAGATCGGGTCGGATAGAGGTCGATGTAGTAGTTGAGCAGGGAGAGCTGCATGAGCGTCATGCCCATGCCCACTGGGATACCGGACAGGATGGGGAGCACACGAGGACTGTTGGGATGCGCGGCCAGAGCGAACCAGAACATGCCGATGGGGGTGAAGAGGGACGCGATGAGTACACCTGGGAGACGTTCTTCGGGAGAGATCTCGCGTTTCCCAGAGGATTCAAAGAAGACTTGGTTCCGGCGTGCTCGGAACTGGGGTTTAAGGAAGAGAAAGTAGACAAGGACACCGAGGAGGTTGCCGGTCCATGGTGCAAGGAAGACCAGCCCGGTCTCTTGGCGAGACATGCTATAGAGAGCCGTGTAGACGTGTGGGTACGCCTACGGTGAATGTCAGCATCTCGTGCGGGAAAAATTTGTGCAGTACGAATCACCTCGAGAAGGAGAAACAAGAGTCCGTAGACGAACGCGTGATAAAGCGTGGTCCACGTCACGATCGGCTCGTGTCGAAGCATAGCTAGCAATATTTCTTGTCAACCTCACGATCGGCGCCACTTCATAACCCACTTACTGATGGGCGTCATGAGTGCGTTCCTCCAAATATTTGACACGTCACGAGGGGGGCTCATTGATATGTCTCGTTGTTTTGCCAAATTTTTTTGAATCGCGGTAGCCTCTGTCTCTGGAAGGAGCGCGACAAGACCTGCGATAAGGGCAGCCCAGGCGGTGATGAACCCCATCGACCAACGCCATGGTACGAAAAAGAGGAGCGACGCTGGCACAGGGCCAAACGTGGGTGCACCTTGAAGCATGATCGTGAAAAGCGCCACAAGCGGCGCGCGTTCACGAGGATTGAACATGTCCGAGAGTGAACCTCCATAGAGGGAGAAAACGCCAGATCCAACCAGACCCGCAAGCGCACGGCAGACGAGCAGGGAGAATATGGAGGGAGAGAGCGCCGTGCACAGTGATAGTACTGTCACGGCACTGTGTAAGTCGCATGCAAGATGACGGATATGAAAGCGACTTACGAGTGAATCCAGCCATTGATATCACGTAAACTGGTCGGCGTCCGCATAATTCGCTCAATGGACCGGCGATGAGCGGCCCAAAGATGGCACCCTAATATACATATCAGATCGTGAGCAGAGCGTACATTGTGCTCTTCGACTTACAAAGTTATAGAGACCCACGCCAAGGGTAACGATGGATTCCGTCGTGTGGAAGTCATTTTGAATCTGCTGTTGAATGCCGGACTAGGGACTATTCAGCATGCATCCATCTGCAGGCATGGCTAGTCGCCTCACGTAAAACGTCAAGGCAAGATCACTGCGGAGAAAGAAATATGTCTGAGAACTCGGCATCGCCTACCACGAACGAGAACACTTACACAGGTGCGATGGTATTCCAGATGACGAACGCGATCATCCATCGCCGCCACTTGCTCCATTGATGAGGGTCGTGCTCGCCATTCAAAAAGTATGCTGGAACCGAAGACATTTACTCGTCCAAGAGTCGAGCTGGATAGGATGGAGGAGCAGACGGCGAACACGAATCCTTTATATCTGCGCCTGGGCATCTCGATGGAGTTGCAATCGCCTTCCTAAAACCCGTTCCACTGGACTGGGCCCTCTCCCGGAGCGACCAATCGCCAAATGTGCTTTCATTCATGCACAAGGCTACCGGAGACGTACAAAGGGGAACGGTTCCTTGTGATGGAGCCACCGCTATTTTTCGATTGGATGGATTCCTGTGAACCGATGACGTTGTGGTCAGGCGCCATTGCGGTTGCATTCTTTCAGGCATATATGACGTTGTTCGCGTCCGAACCGACTCGTATTTGGCGTAGTCACCGGGTAGGGAAGTATCCGAAATGGGGCGCTTCTCACCGCCTTCGAAACCCATCATCTGGGGTATTTGTCAGGGATTGACACATAGGGACACTTACTCACCAGAGCGCTGAAGATGAGCCACACGTTGGTGATTGTCATCATGATGTGGATAAGGACTGAACCGATGAATTCAGAAGCCTGGGCATCTCAACGTAGTCGGATAATTTCAAACGCCAATTGTGATGCCCGTGGTCATGAGCCCAAGAAAACCTGGTGGTTCTGGTACATACCATCAGAATCATCAACGAAATCGGCTCGAACGTTCATGGATGTAATAAACAAAGTTGGAGTCAGGGATGATACGGGTTACGGCAGTTACTCCGCACAACTGAAATAAGCAGCGAAAATAACTCTTCTCAACGAATTGCGGGCACGGGAGAGCTAATACCACCGATCCTGGGGTTGAAATACTGAGACACTGATGACCAACTTCAGGGGGTATCGAATTGCACATGGATATGCTTACTTGGTAGGTGTAGCACAATGTAGATAAGTAATAACGCTGCAAAGTACACATGCCAAAGTACGCAAATACATAACTCCAACCTCTGCCAAATTCTAGTCTTGGAGATCTTGGGTATATCGATAAATTACAGTAGCTAATCCAGTGAAAAAGGCGAGACGCGGATCAGGCTCCACGAACCATTCCGAATCCATCCAGAGCTATCAATACACGCCAAAGACCGACATCAGGATGAGATGATCACCACCCAAATGTTCTACACTCTGTCATCAGCCAAATAATCCAAGACGAATGGAAGAGAACGCACTCCTCATGTATCTCAATCCCTCCGACTGCCCATCTCCTCCCTGGATCTACTGCAGACACAGCCTGCGCAACTTCATCCCCGATTGAGATGGGCCCACATACACCTACCACGACACCTGTAATGTCCATATGTGCTTTCACACCTGAACCATATGACACCGCTCGCGCAATCACGGCGTCCAGTACCTTGGCGATCCTGGGGCGTCCTGCGGTGAGTGTCAACCCGGGTGGCAAGCGGTCCTTTGCAGGTGGAACATCCGCTGCGCGAGTGTAATGAACGGAAATCCGAAGTGGCGTGCGGCTTTGTTGGATGAACGAGCTGAAGAGCGGAAGAAGTGGGTTGAGTGCGACTGTGTGGCATCCACCTCGTCAGGCTTGACTTCACAAGTAGTATATGGAAAACTGAACTTACATGGATCCTGGATACTCCAAAGAAGTTCTATGACCTTGACCCTGCTCGAATCATCATAATCTCTCTGGGTCCTCGTTGTCAAGATCCAATCAAATAATGGGCAAGTACACAACTCACCTGAATAAGATCCTGGATTGCAGAAAGTGCAAACGTGATGCCACTGCCACCAACAACAAACATCGCTGCTGAATAACTCGCAAATACCGAGTGGCCCGAACCACCTGTTGGTTTCCCAAAGTGAGTTCAATGGACTCAGCAGAGGCGGGAAAAGTCACACCGTAGGGACCATCGATCATCACAGTAACCGTCCGGCTTGCATCACCATCTTCGCAACCATACCCAGCAACTTTTGCCAACTCGTATAATCGGTTCGTCCATCCTCCCACATTCTTGCACATCAATACGAGACCTTCTGGGGTTTTGGCAACGCTTGCTATGGTGAACGGATGCACTTCCGCTAATCCTACCAAACCCATTGCAGACGATAGGACACGAATACGGACGTGCTGACCCGCCCGCCAGCCTGCGTTCAGCGCAGGAATGTCGATCCGCGTAAGAGAGAGATCGGGAATGGGTCGTATGCGGGCATGGAAGATGCGTGTTTTGAGGAGGCGGAGGATGCGATCGAGGCCGTATGCAGCAGTGGCAGCGAAGATGTAATGCAGCGTCACCTTCTCATGTGCATAGACCTACCAGATATCGATCAGTGTCGACGGCTTGCTCAAACTAGCGAAACTTACTGCAGGAAGGAATACAATAAAGCAGACCATATGAGTGGCAAAGAAAATATTGTAGGCTTTACGCCTCCAGAACGCCGTTGAAAAGAAGAACAAAACATCCAAAGCAACAAGGGCAACAAATGCCATTCTGCTTGCAGGGACTTGCATGTTCGCTGTGAATTTGCCCTCAAAAGTCCAGATGTAGACTATCGAAACATCAGTTCTTGTGATCTACTCGACGAACCATGAAATAGGTCTCACTATAACCGAGGCCATGGATATTCGCAAGTAAGGTCATCATCAGTCCTGCAAAGCGGTGTATGTAGTTGAGCTATTCAAGTTCCGCAAACAGACATCATAATCAGCACAAGTAGACAAACAATGCAAGAGAAGGGCCCAGTTGCCAGCAGACTCGGACTCACTTTCTCATACCCCATTCCGACACACATTCCGACGACGTTATTTTTCGTCCCAAGCGCATACACTATCGGGATCTGCGACATCGCTACAATACCCGTCCTCAGCGGGTCTTTAAAGGGGTTGCTTCCCAAGAACGACGGATATACGAGCACGGCTGCGTATAGCCCTAGTATGAGAGCCTGGCCCACGCTGAACCCAGCATCAAGCCGGTATCGCAAAAGGCTTCCTACCGACGGGAGGATCGCAGACCATGCACGGACGTGTGGAGGAAGCTTCGGCCTCGAGCCAGAGCCCAAAGTGCGTGTGGAGGCATGGCGGAGAAGATGTGTGTGTGAAACGTACGTATGCGACTCCTCAGTCGTGATGCCGTCTCGTGGTTGCTCATGCCCAGAGGAAGAGGCGAAACCCGCCGCTTGCGGCGATAAGTCCTTTTCATTCGAGGGCCCTGGATCCTGCGGGTCATGTGGGGAGGGGGTTTGGGTTTTCGGTCCGCGAATACGGCCGCTCCCAAGGCGGATTGAGCGGAGAATATGCCCATGTCTCCACTCTGCTGCGAAGGAGAGGCGTGCAAACGCACGCGGGAGCGTCGAAAGTGCGAACACAATAGCAAGAGCAACGATGAAAATGTCAATGTGGAAGACGAGAGCCAATGCGTCCACGGCCATTCTGGGATCTGGTAATATGCTCGAGATGGAGAAGTGTCGATGTCAAGAGAAACTGGATGCCAGCACCGAAACTAAATCGCTGAAGTTTGCAACGCTTTCAAAAGAGTGTGAGAGCGCAGGCAAGAGTAAAAACAACTCTAGTGAAGGATGGGACGAATCCGAGCCGTCCGATGATAGTGGGAAGGCGGACCGAGTCAATGCTGGAACCTGTTAGAAAGGGGAGAGAGAGAGAGACCGTGAATCATGCCCACCTCGATGCTGCGGGAGAATTATAAGGATAAGCACAATTGGGAGCCCATTATGTACACAATGGGGGCAACGTCGGAAATGAGGTCAAATGATGGCGGCGACAACGTGTTTGGAACGTGTCCTTGTGCAATTTCAAAATTGAAGCGTCCGCAAGTTGAAAGGGAACGTCACTTGGACAAGGGTATCCATAGCTATGTAACATGGTCATTGCAAGGACCAGAGACGCGATGTCAAGTAGTGTCAAGCTTGGTGTCAAGTTCCATCGTTTCGTTGTTTTGGAACGGGGCAAGACAAGTGGCTGTGAATTATTTGTACTTGTATTCCTCTTCCATTCTGACCACTTCCGTTGGAACACCACCCGAGTCGGCACCTTTTCAACATAGGCTCGTGGTGTCCTGGTGGTATGCATAGCCGGATCTAGCAGCAGTACGAGTACAGTCTGAATACATGGTGTTCTAGGAACCCGAAGATGCAAACACTAATCACTAGACCGGAGATTATACAGGAACCAACAACAACTATGGAATGACATCAGGTGACATCCAAGTGATCAGTGAGTACATACTATCAATTGACATGGGACCAGTCAATAAAATTATCCGCAGTCGCGTGCGCCATGACAGTCGACTATTCGTTCGTCCAAGGCCTAATGCTCGGAACTAGCCGCGCTGACGTGGATTATGAAGATGAATATTTTCAATATCCTTTGACTCAGCCATCTATTTGTAAATATCGTCTCAGTAGCGACATGTGTTACCAACGACAGAACTTGATAGAACTCGGTCTTGAAGGTTCCCTAGGGCGGTAAAGAAGAAGACGAAGCATAGATCTTACCAAGGAACCCCATCGGAACCCATCGGATTCTTGTCATTCGTGCAATATCACAGTGCGTGATGTGCTGGCGTTTGACAATGTGAACCTGACTCGCACGTCGTCAGCCCAAGTACTGGACGACTCGGCACACTCTCTCAACTTTCAAGCGAGCCTCGGTCCTGTATATGTTCCTGTCTGTCTTGCCTGTAAACCACATACGCCGAAGATCATCCAGATAGGAAATATGGTAGGGTGATGATGAACCACCTCCGAGTAGATTGCTAGTGCTCACCGCTTCATGAAAGTATGAGCTGGCAGAGTCGGACGCTGCCGCAGGGTACCCTGTCAATGGTGCCTGGATGATGCCAGTAACGACATGCAGATTCTGGACAAGTCTAGACGCTGAAGCAAAATGGGGACCTTTCCCATAAGAGAGGGAACTGATTCAATTAAACTTCAGGGCAGCTGAGACGCTCAATCAAACGTTCGTTCCATGCTGGGTGCCCCTTCGTAAGCAGTCAGGACAGAGAAGGAGCTGGTGAATTATATTCGGGGCAAAGAAAGCAGGTTTTTCCATCTGTAGGCGTAAAGCTTGGGAATACTTACGGTAAGTCGTCCATTCCATCTTTCCATCTCAAGAAGTTGAGGTGTTCTCAGACCTCATCGGTCATCCCGCAATTCGTGCTGGGGGCGAAGAATCTTCACCCTGGCGCATCAGATGGCCGACGTGCAGCCGATTACGTCGTCTCACAAGCGATCGAATGGAAAGAAAGGAGTGGTCGCCATTCTTCTCCTTTCGACTTGCTAGGACGTATAGAGATGCCAGAGTGGCTCCAAGGGTGATGGAAAATTTCAAGACCCCTTCTCAAGTTTTCGGCTCCGCTACGTTCTTACTCAACGGAGCTCCAGGTTACGAACACCTCTGCAAGTATAAAAAAGCTGCTTAGTGATGCTGCGTCCCATCCTCCGACGCGCTCTTGTCCCCATACATGTCCCAGGTCCCATCGTGCATATTGACCTTCGAGCACGATCCCCGGCAATGGAGCAAGTGGCGACGATGGATGATCGCGCTTGTGATATGGAACTTGATCGCACCTATGTCGGTTTCCCCTTTCGTTGGTGATGTCGACCAGGCACTCATGCATTTGCTTCAGTGATGTTGCCCTCACCTTCTACGTGAGTAGTTAATGATCTTTTATTCATGGTTATGCCTGACCCGATCATAGTCGGGCATGCAGCAGCAGATTCGAGAGCACTTCCAGACAACAAATTTCGTTGCCACGCTTGGTGTTGGCCTCTTCAACTTTGTACGCGTGTATATCATTGAAGACGTGGTCTACTTGACGATCTCACGTTAGGGTTCAATATTTGGACCTCTGATTGGTGGGCCCTTGAGTGAGATCTATGGTCGCCAACCCGTCTACATTGGTGCATCAGTAGGCTTCGTCTGTGAGCCTCTGTTCAGTTGATATTTGGTGCTCACTAACTTGTCATAGTCTTCTCCTTGGCAGCCGCGTTGTCCCCGACGATGGTTACCTTGTTAAGTTGTCGTGCATTGGCGGGTTTGACCGGGTCTGCCGTTTTTGCCTTATACGGTGGTTCTCTTGCGGATATGTTCAATCCCGACGAGCGAGGTTCACTTGTGGCCCTATTCACGGTTGTTCTTCAAGGTGCCCCTACGATTGGTCCTGTGCCATCATCACTACTAGGTACCGTTGTTCATTGGCGCTGGCTGATGGGCTGTATCGCTGCGTGGGCTGCGATCATCACGGTTGTGGTGATTTGTCTCCCAGAAACTGAAGTAAATGCGATAAGGAGAAGAATTGCCAAAGAACAGGGTCCGGGTATTCTCGGCGGACCCGCTCGATCATCAGGTATATGGAAAAAAGCGCTTTTGACACCAATCAGTATGTCCATTTCTATC
Source organism: Bothia castanella (assembly GCA_038089595.1). Lineage (NCBI taxonomy): Eukaryota > Fungi > Basidiomycota > Agaricomycetes > Boletales > Boletaceae > Bothia > Bothia castanella. The sequence continues at coordinate 15,062 of JBBPLB010000114.1, forward strand.
CAGTCAGCTTAACGCTGTTAATTTCATGCTGACAGCAATGCTTCGACGCGAGCCAATTGTCACTTGGACCACACTCTACCATGCATTTGTCTATGGCCTCTTGTTTCTACTTCTCGAAGTAAGCTCATTGATTGATCGGACCTTCATACCACCTCAACACTCTATTCTGCAGGCATACCCACTCGTTTACAAGTCGCATTACTCCATGACTCGTCAACAAGCTGGTTTGGTGTTCATTGCACCCTGGCTCGGAAATCTCCTTGGAGTCCTTATCTACTTTCGCGTGCTCAAACCTCAGTATGAAGCTTACCAACATGCAATCCATATCCAGTCCGGTGGAAAAAGAAAGGTCCCGCCGGAGGGGCGTCTTCCGGGTGTCGCACTGTCATCGCTCTTTGCACCTGTCGGCATGTTCTGGTTCGCACTTTCCGCCTCCCCGGACGTCTACTGGCTCGTTCCGGTCCTATCAGGTGTTCCGGTTGGAATGGGGATGACACTTCTGCAGCTGTCGCTGTTGAACTACTACATCGATCTCTATCCAGCCCAATCGGCCTCCGTAATCGCCGCGAACTGCGCTGTCCGTAACGTCGTTTCCACGATTTTCTCCAGCTTGGGTGTCCCATTATACACTCATTTCGGCATCCGTAACGCCAGCTTATTGTTGGCCTGCATCAGTTGCATCGGGTTCCCCACCGCCCTCATCCTACTCCTCTACGGAAAAAATCTACGTGCGGCAAGTAGATGGGCGAAACAGGATGTCATTGACATCTCTGATTCGGTTACTTGTTTCGACGCTGTCGCACCGCTTATGAGTCAACTTCCACAGCCCATGTACGGTGGAACTGGCTCGTCCAACTAAAAGACTTTCACATCGCTGGTTTTTATGACTCGTTACGATCCCAAACGTTCACCAATACGTTGCAGCACTCTCATGAAACCAGTGCAATCAAGTCTCTTGGAGCACAGACCTTGTGCTTTCGCTGATCTCGCACCTCATTAAAAATATACCGTGTAGACATGGTGTAGACTGTAGAACATGCTTGTAACCTCGCAGTGCATATTTTTAACCCTGATAACCACATGCATAGGTCCGTTCGTGGCGTTGTACCAAATGGTGTACGCTTATCCAGCACACCCATTTCCTTGGAACTCGCATCGGCACCGTTGATTCGGGAAGCTGTCACTCGTGGGGCTTATCAGATAACGGTCCCATCAGGTTGATTGAGTCGCGAGAACAGCCGATCGGAAGTTGTCGGCCTCGGGCAGGCCACGGCATTAGATGGGAATTTCCAAGCTGAATGCGTAACAAGTATGTAACGCGGTTTCGTCCGTACATTTGTCTGTACCTCTCGGGCGGAGTACGCGTGCAATTCCCATAGTGATCCGGAGATGGAAGTTACCGCCAGACCGGACCCTTGGGTCGCTGATACCTGGGAATGGTGTTGGCACCCAAGTCGCGGCCATCACACCACACGTTAATGGCCGCGCGTGGTTGTAGGTAGGAGTCTACAACAGTACTAATGGAACTATGCTGTTGTGGTTACGAAGTTACACAATGAAGAGCTGAAAATCTCACGCCGAAATCCACTGACCCAGCAAAGTCCTATTGCTGAAAGAGACCGACTCGGAGACTCCGACTAGCTGGTAGCTTCGTGGTTTCCCGTTAACTTTACGTAAGCGCTGACACGTCGACGTACCCAAGGTGTTTGTTATCTGATACGCTCCCTCGCAGGCTAACTTAATATCCCAAGACAGACCGAAGGGGTGAATGAATGCGTTCGTCCTTTCTTACTATGAATTCACAGCGCTTTATGCGTGTAACCTTGTTAACATGCCACACCGCGACCATGGATCTGGATCGTGACCCTCGAAACTTTATGGATATGGCTCGATTATTCAGATCGAGTACCCCCGAAGTTCCCGGATATACAACCTCCGCCCTCTGTCAAGTCTCAGGCTTGCCACCCGTCTAGTGGTAAATGTGATCAGACGCCACTGAAAGCTCGGCTGTCGATGTCATACAGACATTCCGGCGAACGTACACTCTACCGCCTTGGTCCGAATTGACATGTTGGCACCGAATCAGGTAGATACAGGTTCGTTACCCTGGTTTTGGGCTAATAGAATAATCACGTTGGTGACGGTTATCCGGTTAGGGTATTACTGTACATCCATTGGGATGGATTCATCAGGTGCCACATGCATATTTCCCTTGGCCCGGGCAACAGGACTTCCAACACAACATGGCGACCCGGATTCTCATAAAAACGCACCCTAGATGCACTATCTCTCTGTTTCTCCTGCCACTCGTCACCATCTTTCATTCTTTTCGTCGCTGGTTGCTGCCCCTGTACTGCTACTCGACCTACTCGACTCATCGGTGCTGTTCAAGCCCCTTCCACCCGCTCCTTCTCAGAAAACCACTGTAATAATCATTCCAACAATCATGCAGTTCGAAGAACTTGCCCCTTCGTTGGCTGCTCCACCTCCACCTCCAATATCCAGCAGCAACTTGGTGTACCGCTTGGATATTCTCATTCTCATCGTTATCGCTGCCTTTTCTTTATTCAACGTTCCCCGTGCGCTGCTGTACCTTGTGAATAATCGTTCTGAAGCATTCCAGGGTTATCTCCTACGCTCGACTTTGCATCTCAGAATGTACAGGTTTTCTTCAGCGGTGACGCTGCAATCCAAGGAGAAAGAGCCACTGGATTCCACAACAGTTCCCTCCCTCGAATCGGCTGCAGCGACAATAGAACCTTGGCACCTTCCTATGCATTTATCGCTCAGACACCCCGTGGCGAGCTTCCTGCAATATCGTGTTTTCGAAAATTATACTGTTCTACAGACTCTCTTGATGGCCGGATATACTGCTGCAGTCTTTTACGCTGCATTTTATAAATCGGACCCCTTCTCTGACCCCCATCGCTCCGGGTGGGTCATCGCGTCTCAGATCCCCTTTGTGTATGCCCTCGCCACGAAGAACAATGTAATTGGGCTGCTCGTCGGCGTTGGATATGAGAAGGTGCGTGCCTCGGATCGATTTCAAACCTGGTGCATTTGAGCTGACTGTTCGCACAGCTCAATTATCTTCATCGTTATGTTGGACGCTTGATGGTGATTGGAGCAAACGTCCA
>JBBPLB010000115.1:0-21242 GCA_038089595.1 Bothia castanella
CTAGTAGTGTTACTACCTTAGTGGATCTTATCTTATTATCTTATCTCTAAATCTTCGCCCTTATCTTATCTGCAAAATCAGTCTCCTTATATACATTTACAGGGTGGCTATGCTGGCCCAATTAGTCCACTTCCAAACTCCCATTTGGGTGAGATCTAAATCTCTGGATCTAGATCTGGTTGTCATGCTTCTCAAATGAAATGAGATGGTGCCTTATTTTTAGACATGGTTACCCAGATCTGGGAAAATCCCAGGGGAATCCCTGACAAGTCTATGACAAGGTTATGGCAATGCTTTTCATTCATTTCATGAATATCGAATTCATTGACACAGCAATGGCACAGGAATGAATGGGGAATTGGAGATGAAGGAGATTAATCACTGCCTTGGTCTCCATAGTTACTGGTGATGTGATATTTCAAATTCCCAATGTAATCATTTGAAATTGATTGAATGGTCATCACATTGAGTTCTATGAAACCTAGATCTATTCCTGTTCCTGGAAGGCTGTGCAGTCTAGGCAAGACAATGATTATGTAACAAAGATCATGTGATTCTGATCACATGATCTGAAGCTCCTATCTTAGGCCAGTTTACATGATTAGCACTAATTAACTAGCTATAGTAGTACTTGTTACACTAAAGCGTAGACTCTAGCTATAGCGACCACTCAACAGTAGGTTGACCGACTGAGTATGTTGGATTGGCTACTCCTAAGAACACTAGGGCACTATTCCCAGTCGTTTGAGACAGTGACGAAGGAGGGAGACTTAGTAGAGCAGAGTTCCCACTTAAGGATCAAGGTAAGACTAGAATCTAGCTGGTATTGCATAGAACTAGCTTGGAGTTTACATGAAGAAAGTCAGCCTACTTATAGTCCATGAAGGTGGCTATGTGGGAGTGGGAACTACGAGTATCATCAAGGAATAGGGATGATATGAGGAGATAAGGTCCAAGAAGAAGGTGGCAACAGTGAGAGAAAAGTATAAGATGAAAGATAAGGAATACTACCACTGGGAAAATAAAGTAAGGCTATGGAAAGGTATAGATTAGATAGCAAGGGGTCCAAGGAGTTGGTCAAAGTTTGAAATAATGCACGCTATTGTAAGTGTGTGTCCATGGGAATAGTTTAGTCTGTTTATAGTAATGAAGAAAAGAGAGGCTAGAAGAAAGAAAGAAAAAGATCGTAACATTACCCCAGTGCTAGCTTCAAGTGAACCTCACTTGACTTACAATTCTCTATACCCTCCGTAAGGGGACCCGGTCATGTTTCCTTTAGCTTCATCATCAACAAAGAACTCATCCTCGAGTAGTCCGTCATCTCAAGAGGGGCAATCATAGGTAGAGTGGGCGGGGGTGTGTGAACAGGTGCAAGGGGTGTGGACACATTCGTGCTGCCAATGACCTGGAGCAGTAGTGGAACAGTGAGGGCAAATATATTGAAGACAGTCATGCTTCCAATGGTTGGTGCTCCCACATTCAAAACACTGAGAGGGTTGGTGAGAGGTGGATGGTGGTGGTTGCTCTGGTCTATGGATAGTGACTCTGATGACATGTTGGAAGACAGTTCCTTCTGAGACCTGCGTAAAATACACCTCTTGTTTGTCCGGGGGGTGGATGTGCTAGATAGAGTCAGAGCTAGGGTGGATGGGAGAGGAGTAGTGATTTCTGTGGATACGTCGCCTTCCTTCTGTCGGTTCTTCCCCATTGCCAATGAGGGTAGACCATAAGGTCCAGCTATAGTGGTCTTCCAGTGAGAAGAGTGCTTTAGGAGTTGGGAGGAGGGTGCCGATGTTATAGTGGTAGGTGAGTTTGAAGTAGTGGATGGAGGTGAGGTTGAGGAGTGTCTGGCAGGAATAGGAAGAGCTTGGGGAATTACTGGGAGATGGTTCCCTGGGGGGAGGTTCTATGTGGTGGGAGGTGTCGTGAAAATAATAGTTTCGGTTATCCATCGAGAAAGAGAGTAGGACAGGACAAAGCACGTGCCCGATGGTTGGAAATGGTAGAAGGTTGATTATGTCCAGTATCCCCAGGTGCTCAAGAAGATCAAGGACGGAAGTACAATGATGGACTAGGGCATGGCCCATAGTTATGAATTGAGAATCCCTTATATGAGAAGGTTTGATTCTGGAGTGGAGGATATGAACAGAGGCATAGGAATAATAAGTGTGTGTTGTAAGGATTAGAGGGGTATTCCTGATGAACTCATTGGTGCATTCCATCCTCAAGGAGATGACCGGGTCATCCAACAAGGAGGTGATAAGTATGTGTCTGGCATACTGAGAGAGTCGGGTGGTGGTAACTGGAATGATGGGGGCATTATTGATGAACAAATTGGAGGTGGGTTCAGTAGAGGACTGCATGATTTGAGAGAGACTTTTTATGATGAGAGTGAGGGTTTTTAGTGAGAGTGAGGGAGGTGAAAGTTTCTGGGAATTTCTCCTTATATTCAGCAAGTATTTCAGGGGCATCCTCGGCAATGTTTGCTTCTGGTTCCCATGTCAAATCTGCCCTGGAGTAACCTTCCCACTAGACAAGGAATTCCCACTTAGTTTCGGAACCTTTGTATATGAGAAGGAAGTGGATTTCGTATTGTTCCTGTCCCTTGATGGTAATTGGGGGAGGTAAGGAGTAGTTAGGGCCATGTTTGGCAGTTTCGGTGTAGATAGAGGTTGGACGTGTGGAATATATCCTGAATTGTCCAAGTGGAAGGGATTTTTAGTTGGTAGGTGATAGGAGATAAGACCTGTGTGATTTTGAAGGGTCCATGTTGCTTTGGTGACAGTTTACGCAATGGGAGATGGAGGGCAAGATTTCGGCCTTCTATCCATACCTTATCTCTGACTTTCCATAGTTTGAATCTAGAGGTGATTCGTTCCCTCATGAGTCTTCTTGCTTTTTTGTGTGCCTCTAGGGCTTCTCCTCTGGAGTGTTCCAGGGAGGAGAGTCGGGACTGTAGTGCAGGGACAAATGTTTTTCCAATTTTTGGGTAGGGATGGGGTTGGTAGCCCATCATGAGAGTGAACAGAGTTTGTTGGGTGGTAGAGTGTACTGTGGAGTTATGGTAGAATTTGGCAATAGAGAGTAATTTGGACCATTTATTCAGGTTTCCATCACAGAATATTCTTAGGAAGGTTTCAACTTCCTGATTTACCCATTCCATTTCTCCATCAGTCTGAGAGTGATAAGGTGTGGAAAGGGCAACTTTGTAGTTAAGGAGTTGTCCTAGTTCTCTGGCAAATACAGAGGCAAACTGGGGTCCTCTGTCAGAGATGCACTTGTCATGTAGTCCAAAGCATTTGAATATGTGATTGTGGAAAAGTTGGGCTACTCCTTTTGCATCAATGGTTTTTAGACAAGGGAGGAGAATTACCCCCTTAGTAAGGCCATGGTCAACCATGACCATAAGAGAGTCAAAACCCTTAGAGGCAGGCAAATCGGTGACCAAGTCAATCGAGACTTGCTGGAAAGGACGGGTGCATTGTGATGGAATTGAATGGAGGGGGGACAGGATTGGGTGAGTATTGGGCTTGTTAGCCTGGCAGGTAGCACATCCCTTAATGTAGTTTTTGACTTGAGTAGTTAGTCCTGGCCACCAGTAGTCCTGTTGGAGTCAATTGATGGTTCTAAAATGTCCTCCGTGTCCAGCAGAAGGGGAATCATGAGCATGTGAAATCAGATCCTTTTGAGCCGATTCTGATACATATAGACATCCTTTGAAATAGAGACAGCCCTCAAGGTATGCCCAGTCTTCTTTGTGGGCCCTGGAGAAAAGAGAGGAGTTGGAAGCAAGGGCATCTAGTGCCTTCTTTACAAGGGGGTCATCAGAGGTTGACAATGCGATCTTGTCTGCTAATGCAGCATCAATTAGATTGATGAAAAGTTGGTCGGGCAGGAGAGTCAAGATATTGTCGTTATTGGTGTTGACATCTGGGATTTGACTTAGAGCATTGGCTGATCCCATTTAGGGTCCAGATAGATGTTTGAATTGCAAGTCGAAGTCCTGCAGAAAGAGAAGCCATTTGGCCTAATGTCTAGACAACTTCCTGGGTTCTCGGAAATAGGTCAGGTTCTTGTGATCAGTGAGTATTGTTACTGGGTGTTCTGTTCCCGAGAGGTATTGCTGCCAGGCATGCAATGCTCGGATGACAGCAAGGAGTTCTCTATCATAGATGTCATAGTTTCATTCTGCAGATCTGAAGGTCTGAGAGAGGTATGCACAGGAATGAAGGGCTCCTGCAGTGTCTTTTTACATTTGGACTCCTCCTGAGGCAAGAAGAGAGGCATCAGTCATTACAAAGAATGGGATAGAGATGTCTGGCATCTGTAGTATTGGTGCAGAGAGGAAGGAGTTTCAAAGAACTTCGAAGGAATTTTGGTGAGATGATGACCAGTTCCATATTGAGGTTTTCTTGGTGAGATCTAGTAGGAGTCAAGCAATGTTGGAGAAGGAGGTAATGAATCTTCAGTAGAAGTTACAAAATCCTAGAAATGAGCGAACACCCTTGACTGAGGAGGGGGGTTTCCATTTGGTGATTGCTTTTAGTTTGACAGGGTCCATAGCAATTTTGCTGGGTTTGATGATCATTCCTAAGTATTCAACTTCAGATGCATTAAATAGACATTTAGAGAGTTTAAGATGCAGTTTTTCTTCTCTAAACTGTTGGAGTACCCTTTTGGTACATTCCTAGTGCTCTTCATAGTCTTCTGAGTAAATCAGGACATCATCCATATAGATGATAAGCCATCCTTCAGCAATGAGATCCTTGAAGGCATTGTTCATGTATGCCTGGAATGTGGAGGGGGAGTTACACTGTCCAAAGAACATGACAGTTGGTTCATATAATCCAAAAGAGGTGATAAAAGCAGCCTTCTACTGGTCTTCTGGTTTGATGTGGATGTTATGATATCCCCATCAGATGTCAAACTTGGTGAAGTATTTGGCTTTCTTCAGTTTGTCGATGAGGTCAGAGATCAGAGGAAGGGGATAGGTGTTTTTGACTGTTGCTTCATTGATGTATCGATAATCTTGGCATGGACAAAGAGATCCATTTTTTTTAGGTACAAAGAAGAAAGAGGCTGCTTGAGGCAACTTGGATGGAACTATTTTGCCTGTGCAAAGATGTTCATCAATGAAGATTCTGCAGGCTTCTATCTCTTTCAGATTCAGGGGGTAGGTTTTTCCAACTTTTGAAATGAAATCTGCTTTTAACTCAATGGTGTGATCAAAGGCTCTATGTGGTGGGAGCTCCTTAGATTCTTCTTCAGAAAAGACGTCGGAGAAGTCAGAAAATTCTTTTGGGAGTTTGATCTTCTCTTTTTCTGATTTCTAGGCTACTTCAGTTGAGATGGTGATTTTCTTTATAACTAGGGATCAAATATATCTGGTAAAGTTTTGTTTGGTCCAGAGATCTGGGTCAAGGTTAAAAGACCTCAATAGGTATCTTTGAGGGCTTTGATCTGGGGTGAGAGAAGGAGTTTTCGATAAAGATATCTGATCAGTTGCCCAGTCTATAGAGAGATTGGCTGTTCTAAGCCAGAGGAGACCGAGGATGAGATCTTCTTTTTCTAGAGAAATGACATATGCTTTGAGTTTCTCAGTCTGTCCTTTTATGGTAATGGTGATTGGAACAAAAGAGGATATCTTTCCAGCTTGGTTGTTGGTTCCGTTAGCATTTTGTGCATTTATGGGTTTTTCAAGTAGTTTGGTGGGGATTCGATGTTTTTGAACAAGGGCTAGATTGATAAAGCACCTGGTTGCTCCACTATCAATCAGGGCTTTTGTTTCAACAACTTTTACTCGAGTAGAGATGAGGACAGGGATGCGAATAGATTGTGTACAAGAGTTTGTCATAAATACAAGAGCAAGAAATTGGGAAGATGGCATCAAGTCTTCTTTCCTTTTTAAAAATCCTTGATAGAAACAACTACTATAGTCTGATCCTCCTCCTCTTCTTCTTCTGCGAAGCATGTTTGAAGAACCTTGAGGATATCTTCTTTCGGAATGTTTCGCTGAGTGAGGATATTTAAGTACTCCTTCATCAAGTCCTCAGGTTCAACCGGTTTAGATTTGGTGGGGATAACCCTAACTCTTTGTGGATTTCTGAGGGGTCTAGGTGGTGGAGAGGAGGTCAATTCTTCTTTTTTGTGGTCTCTAGCCATATGCTCTGGTTTGCCATATATGAAACATTTTCTCTTTTTCATGTATTCAGCTCTATCTGTGGGGGAGAGACGAATGCGGTCCACATCCATGGCATTGGGGTCTCAGATGGATTTGGAATGGGAGGAGTGACTGGGGAAATACTTTTTCCCTTGGAAGAGAGTGTCAACTCATTTGATGTGGTTATGGAAGAGGTTAGACTTCTCAATCCATTCTTTCAGGGTGGTGGGTTCCTTTTCACAAGATAGGACTTTGATGACAATACGTCTATCCATTCCGTTAATAAGCCACTCAATAAGGGCTCTATCGTCCTTGATCTGGTAGCAAGTGGCGAGGAGTTGGAATTGGGAGATGAACTTTTTGAATCCATCGTCATGCTGGGTTCTTCTTTGTTTTAAGGTCAAGAGGTCAGCTTGTGCTTTTGTGCTGGGATCATAAGGGGTAAACACATCTCAAAAAGCTTTTTCGAACTTCTCCCAAGTAAATTCCTTGTCTGCTTCCTCTTTGCCTATGTGACTCATCTCTGCAATTTTAAGCTACCATCCTTCAGAGAAGTCTTTTTCTTGCCCTTTACTTATTTTGTTCAGGGCTGTGAGGATCTGTGTGGATTCAGAATAGAGTTTTCCGTTCATAAGAAAGTATGCTCCCATGGAAAGAATCCATCTGGAGGCGTCTTCGGAGTTCCCAGAGAAGTCTTTGGGGAGTCCTACCCTTAGTTCAATGAGTTTTTCAGACATATTGTCTTCTTTTTCTGATTCGGATTCCTCTTCTGAGTCTGTTGAGAAAAAGGGATTGTGGGGATGATGAGGAGGTACAGATGGTTCTGGTTCTGGTTCTGGGAGGTTGATGGGTATGGATTCTTCTGCTTTTCCGAGCGATGACTCAGCTACAGGAACTAGTTCATAATTAGTGATCTGGTTCTGGAGACCTTGGATAGCTCTTTTAACAAATCCTTCTGGAGGTGGTTCTTCTCCATAACAGGGTTCTTCTTCCTCTTCTTCTGAGGAGACTGATGGTGCTCTCAATGGGCAATGTCAGGGGGTTAATGCTGGGTTGACCAAGAAGGAGGATCCTGCGATCCTTCTGGGATTCCTTCTTTCTGAAATGATGGACAGCTTTACTTCATGATGGAAGAAGCAATAAGAAAGCTAGTTCTTTTGTTACGCTAAAGCATAGACTCTAGCTATAGCGACCACTCAACAGTAGGTCGACCAACTGAGTTCATTGGGTAGGCTTACTCCTAAGAAGTTACAATGCTGGGGCACTATTTCCAGTCATTTGAGATGGTGACGAAGGAGGGAGACTTAGTGGAGCAGAGTTCTCACTTAAGGATCAAGGTGAGACTAGAATCTAGCTGGTATTGCATAGAACTAGCTTGGAGTTTACATGAAGAAAGTCAGTCTACTTATAGTCCATGAAGGTGGCTATGTGAGAGTGGGAACTACAAGTATCATCAAGGAATAGAGATGATACGAGAAGATAAGGTCTGAGAAGAAGGTGGCAACAGTGAGAGAAAAGTATAAGATGAAAGATAAGGAATACTACCACTGGGAAAATAAGATAAGGCTATGGAAAGGTATAGATTAGATAGCAAGGGGTCTGAGGAGTTGGTCAAAGTTTGAAATAACACACACTATTGTAAGTGTGTGCCCATGGGAATAGTTCAGTCTGTTTATAGTAATGAAGAAAAGAGAGGCTAGAAGAAAGAAAGAAAAAGATCGTAACAGTACTAAGATTCTATCAAAACAAATGCTCAATGAAAAATTCATATCTCCAGAACGGCTTAGTCAAATATTACAAAACTTGGTAGAGTATTAGGTCATAGTATGGACTATTGATTGGTAGTGTAGTGGTTATGTGGTGTTGTTTACTAACTCAGCACAATATGATTTTCATGCAGGTCATCCATAGAGAATGGATAATAATTGCCCTCGATTCACTCTACTGAAGGAGGATGAGACTGTTCAACACCATTGGCACCAGTGAGGTCAATGGGTGCAGTATTATTTCCTTCCTGCCCTGGTTGGCTAGTAAGGATTTGAGCTAATATATTCCTCAAGTGTTGTGAGGAAAGTCTAGGAAAAAGTGCCTCAAAAGGGTCACATAGTAGTTCACTGGTTTGAGCTACAGGATATATATCAGGGCATGCTTCATACAATCACTCTCTTAGAGTATTTAGGATTCTGTTAAGGCCTCTGGCCTGTATATAGATAAAATGACAAGAATTACAGTGCCAGTGGATGTCAAGGCTTCCACATTCTAGATTAGTGAGTCTGAAGGTAACTTCAGTATAATAGGTAGTAGGATGTATATTTCTTTCTATCTGTCCCCAATGTAGGTTCAGACAGTTTTCTAGGTCAGTGAGAAGTGAATATACAACCAGTTCATAACTCTCCAACTCTTCTACTCGAGCTGGGTTAGAGTGGTTGTGAATAGTGACTGCAGTACGTGATTCTATTAGACTGGTTATTGGGATAGCTGTTTGTATGATTTACTGGTTATGTTTGTGCTTTATTAGGCTGTTTTTATTTTATTTTATTCAGGTGGGCTTTATGCTCTTTGAATAGACTCATCACCATCTATGCCAGTTCCTAGTAAAGGTAGGTCTATTTCTTCCAGATCTTCTGGTACATTGGTGATGAGGGTCAGGACAGTCCATAATGTTGTTGGACTTATCTTTGGGAAGGGTGATACTAAAGGGCCACAGAGTTTCTTGCTCACTGGTCGGTCTGGATAGTTAATGGGGTCCTGTTGGTGCATTGAGTCTCGAATGCTATTTAATGTTTGATTAAGGACTCTGGCACGAAGATAAAGGAATCTGCAATGATGACAGTGCCAGTGGATCTCAGGATTTCCACGATGTTGGCCAGTGAGTTGAATGGTTACATGAACATGGTATTGGGGAAATATTGTGTCTCTATCTATTTCTTGACAGTGTTGAAGCAAGCAACCAAGCAGATACTCAATCAAGTCTTTAGTTATCTGTTCATGCTTGACTAAGTCTTCTGTGGTTGGAGGTTCAAAGTGTTGTATTACCATTACTGCCACTTTGACTTGTATTAGTATTTAGTACTTGTTTGCTTAGTTTACCTCTGCAAATGTCTATCAATTGTATTGTTACTAACTAGTTACCACTTGAATTGTGCTAACATAGTAGTAAGATGAGGCAGTTAATGAAAACTAGTATGTGGGACAAAGGCGAACAGAGGTAGGTGGAGTTGTAGTTTTAGCAGGAAATGGAGTTTTCTCTGCTTTGGGGATGAAATATATAGGATATGAATCTGCAAGAGCATACAGTTGAGGAGGGGGTCAGCATAATGCATGCAAAATGGTATGACGTAACTTTTGGAAATGGCTAGCCTTGTACCAATAGTCTGGTACACGTAGTAGAAATGATGATGTGGTAGGAGGGTGATGTTGGGGCGAGGGTAGGACTTCGATGTCCAAGCAGTTGTCTCAATGGTTGACAATGCGATTTAGTGTTCCAATAAAAACTTGCCTTGCCTTGCTGTGTTGCTCAACATAGATAGCAATTTGAGCAAAGGCATGTGGTGGCCAAGTGAGCTCATAGCCAAGTGCATACCTGACGTTGGTAGATGCAAGGCGAGCTTCAAATAACCTCTTATCAATCACCCACTTCAGAGGCTGACCAGGAAGATCCATGACCAACTCACACCACCTTCTCAAAGCAATCATTAAAAACACCTGGTAGACCAGAAAAGTGGTCCCAGTCCTCTTCCTGGACATCAAAGGGGCATTTCCAAACACAGTCACCAATAGACTACTATACAATATGAGGAAGCACAAAATCCCCACCTCTATAGTGGACTTCATTGAATGCATGCTCCAAAACAGAAAGACTAGGCTAACCTTTGATGACTACATATCTAATCCAATATCAATTACTAATGGCATCAGATAAAGAGACCCTCTTCCAATGATGCTATATCTCATCTACAACTCAGACCTAGTGTAAGTGGCTTTCAGAAAACTAGAAAGAGCACCAGCCTTCATGGATAACACTATCTTTGTAGCAATAGGAAAGAGCTTCCACAAAACCCACAAAACCCTACTCAACATACTAGAAAGACTAGGAGGAGGCTACCAATGGTCAAAAGACCACAATTCCTATTTCAAAACATCAAAATTCACCCTCATCAACTTTTCTCAAAGTAAAACCAAGGAGCATCCCCCTATGCTGATATGTGACATCACAATCAATCTGGTAGACCACCACTGCTTCTTAGGAATACTAATTGATCAGAGCCTATACTAGTACAAACACATTGCCTATGCAATAGGAAAAGAAATAGTATACATCCTCTAACTCAATCACATTGTCAAATGTATAGATGGAATTCCCTTAGCCCTAGCTTGCCAACTATACACCACAGTAGCACTCCTGAAAATGCTCTATACACTTGATCTTTGGATAAAGTCTATTTTCATAATCAACTCATATGTCACTAATAAAGGGTCCATAGGAACCATCAGATGCCTAGAAAAAGTCCGAAGACTTGTGACAATTAACATCATAGGAGCAATGCACTCCACAACAACCAATGTACTTAAAGCCTATGTCAAGCTCATACTCCTAGCCCAGCAAGTGCAAACCCTATGTTATCAAGTAACTCTATGACTGGCCACCCTCCCTCCCACCCATTCTCTCCACCCCATGCTATGGAGAGCTGCCAGGATCAATGTCAAATGCCATCACTCCTCTCTTCACAACCTATCTGCCAGCTTCAACCTTAAATCAGACATGATTGAAACCCTAGCCCCAGTCTATCACTCTCCCTCAGCCCAAATGCTCTATGAAACTCACATCACATCCAACAAAGACCAATCAATCTTGGATCACAACCACATCCAAGAAGGGACAAGAATCTACTGTGATGGCTCTGGGGCAGACAAGGTAATAGGTGGGCAGCCATCATGTTCACCCAAGACCAACACCTCTGTTCACTATAATACCACCTAGGAACTGAATCAGAACATACAGTATACAAAGCAGAGGTAGTCAATCTCATGCTAGCAGCTCAACTAATACTAACAGAACATAACCTTCATCCCTCCATCTATATCTTTGTCAATAACCAAGCTGGTATCAAATCTGGTGATACTCAATTGTCTAAACCTGGCCACTACTTAATGTGTAAATTAAATAGGATCATTCAACTAGCATGAAAGCAACATGGAATAATCAAATCCAATATCATGGTCAGATGGGTAGCAGTGACACATATGAAAACATTTCATGCACAGTCAAGTACTATAGTTACTATGCCTTTCTCTACATCAATAAACACCCTATGCTATAAGGTATACATCCATTAAGTTTTATGTAAGCAGTCCCAACAGTTCATGAGATATGAATGTTTCTTTGAAAATAATGACCTACATGAAAAACATATTGTGCTGAGTCAGAAAGAAGAGCTATGCATTTCCTTTTCTATCAATGAATGGAGTCAACCATGGACTACCATTCTACAAAATTTCTCCTTAATAGCTTTATCTGTTGTAAAGATATTCATGAATCTTTGTACATTAGTTTTCATTAGACATTAGTAGTACTTTAACTAGTTCATTAGCAACAATCATGTAGTACTGGTTTCAATCAGGTGACTGCACAGACACATCATGTGATAAAAATCACATGATCCAGGGAATCATATGACTCTTGCCTTACTTAGAGTGCTGTCAACTTAGCCACTCAGATACAGCATTGATCTAGAACATTCCAAGACATTCTCATGGATGTTATGATCTTTTTCTTTCTGTCTTCTAGCTTTCCTTTTGTTCATTACTATAAACAGACAGAGCTATTCCCATGGGTGCACACTTATAATAGTGTGCACTATTTTAAACTTTGATCATATCCTCGGACTCCTTACTATCTAATCAATATCTTTCCATAGTCTTATCTTATTTTCCCAATGGTAGCATCTCTTATCTTTTACCTTGTACTTTTCTCCCATTGTTTCCATCTTCTTCTTCCTTTATAGACCTTATCTCCTAGCATCATCTCTATTTCCTGATGATGCTTGTAGTTCCCATTCCTACATAGCCACTCCTATGGACTATAAGTAGACCAACCTCTCTTGTAATCTCTAAGCTAGTTCTATGCAATCTCAGCCTAGCTTCTAGTCTCTCCTTGATCCTTAAGTGGGAATCCTGCTCCACTAAGTGATAGTAGCTTCAAGTGAACCTCACTTGACTCGCAAGTCTCTATACCCTCCATAAGGGGATCCAGTCATATTTCCTTCTGTCTGATCATCAACAAAGAATTCATCCTCAAGGAGCCCGTCATCCCAAGAGGGGCAGCCATAAGTCAAGTAGACATGGGTACACAAGCAGATACAAGGGGTATGAATGCAGTTGTGTTGCCAGTGACCAGGGGCAGCAGTAGAGCAGTGGGGGCAGATGTACTGGGGACAGTTGTGCTTCCAATGGTCAGTACTCCTGCATTCGAAACAATGCAAGGTTTGATGGGTAGTGTATGAGGGTAGTGGTTGTTCTGTTACGCTAAAACATAGACTCTAGCTATAGCAACCACTCAACAGTAGGTCAACCGACTGAGTTCATTGGGTAGGCTACTTCTAAGAAGTCACAACACTGGGGCACTATTCCCAGTCATCTGAGATGGTGATGAAGGAGGGAGACTTAGTGGGACAGGGTTCCCACTTAAGGATCGAGATGAGACTAGAATCTAGCTGGTATTGCATAGAACTAGCTTGGAGTTTACATGAAGAGAGTTGGCCTACTTATAGTCCACAAAGGTGGCTATGTGGGAGTGGGAACTACAAGTATCATCAAAGAATAGAGATGATACAAGGAGATAAGGTCTGAATAGAAGATAGCAATGGTAAGAGAAAAGTATAAGATGAAAGATAAGGAATGTTACTGATGGGAAAATATGGTAAGGCTATGGAAAGGTACAGATTAGGTAATGAGGGGTCCGAGGAGTTGATCAAAGTTTGAAATAGCGCACGCTATTGTAAGTGTGTGCCCATGGGAATAGTTTGGTCTGTTTATAATAGTGAAGAAAAGCAGGGCTAAAGGAAGAAAAAGAAAAAGATTGTAACAGTTCTGGTCTATGGATGGTGACTCTGATGACGCATTGGAAGACGGTTCCTTCTGGGACCTGAGTGAAGTAGGCCTCTTGTTTGTCTGGGGGGGTAGATGTGTTGGATGAGGTTGGAGCTAGAGTAGGTGGGGGTGGAGTGGCAGCCTCTATGGATACATCATCTGCCTTCTGTCAATTCTTCCCTATTGCCAATGAGGGCAGACCATAGGGTCCTGCTATAGTAGTCTTCTGACGAGAAGATTGTTTCAGGGTCTAGGAAGAGGGTGCCAATGTTGTATTGGTAGATGACCTCGAAGTATCGGATGAAGGAGAGGTTGAGGAGCATCTGAGGGGAATAGGAAGGGCCATAGGAACTGCTGGGGGGGATGGTTCTCTGGGAGGAGGTTCTACATGATGGGAGGTATCGTGAAAATAATAGCTCCAGTCATCCATCAAGAGGGAAAGTAGGATGGGACGGAGTACGTGTCCAATGGTCGAAAATGGTAGAAGATTGATGATATCCAACATTTCCAGGTGTTTGAGGAGGTCAAGGATAGAGGTACAGTGATATACTAGAGTGTATCCCATGGTTATGAATTGAGAATCTCTGATATGAGAGGACTCAATTCTAGAATGGAGAATATGAACAGAGGCATAAGAATAGTAAGCACAAGTTGCTAGGACAAGGGCAGTATTCCTGGTGAACTCATTGGTACGTTCCATTCCCAAAGAGATGACCGGGTCATCTAGTAGAGAGGCAATGAGTATGCGTCTGGCATACTGAGGGAGTCAAGTGGTGGTAATAGGAATGATGGGGGCGTTGTTGATAAAAAGGTTGGAGGTGGGCTCAGTAGGAGACTGCATGTTTTGGAGACAATTTTTTACACTGTGAATGAGGGTTTTTGGTGGGGATGAGGGAGGTGAAAACTTCTGGGAACTTCTTCTTATATTCAGTGAGTATTTCAGGGGTCTCTTCAGCAATGTTTACTTCCAGTTCCCATGTCAAATCTGCCCTGGAGTAACCTTCCCACCAGACAAGGAATTTCCGTTTAGTTTCAGAGCCTTTGTGTGCAAGAAAGGAATAGATTTCATATTGTTCCTGCCCCTTGATGGTGATTGAGAGAGGTAAGAAGTGGTTAGGGCCGTGTTCGGCTGTTTTAGTGTAGGTAGAGAGGTTAGAAGCATGGAATATATCCCGAATTGTCCAAGTGGAAGGGATCTTTAGTTGGTAAGTGATGAGAGATAAGACCTGTGTGATTTCAAAGGGTCCATGTCACTTAGGTGATAGTTTTCATGATGGGAGGTGGAGAGCTAGGTTTTAGCCTTCTATCCATACCTTATCTTCGACTTTCCATGGTTTAAATCTAGAGGTGATTCGTTCCCTCATAAGTCTTCTTGCTTTTTCGTGTGCTTCCAAGGCTTCTTCTCTAGAATGTTCTAGGGAGGAGAGTCAAGATTGCAATGCAGGAACAAATGTTTTGCCAATTTTTGAGTAGGAACGGGGTTGATAGTCCATCATGAGAGTGAATGGAGTTTGTTGAGTGGTAGAGTGTACTGTGGAGTTATGGGAGAATTCAGTGATAGGAAGTAGTTTGGACCATTTATTCAGGTTTCCATCACAGAATATTCTTAGGAAGGTTTCAACTTCCTGATTTACCTGTTTTGTTTCTCCATCCATCTAGGAGTGATAAGGTATGGAAAGAGTGACTTCATAGTTAAAGAGTCATCCAAGTTCTCTAGCAAATACCGAGGTGAACTGGGGTCCTCTGTCAGAGGTACATTTATCATGTAGTCCAAAGTGCTTAAACACATGATCATGGAAAAGTTGGGCAACTCCTTTTGTGTCAATGGTTTTTAGACAAGAGAGGAGAATTACTGTACCCCCTTAGTAAGACGATGGTCAACCACGACCATAAGAGAGTCAAAGTCCTTTGAGGGAAGCAAGTCAGTGACCAAGTCCACAGAGACCTGCTGAAAGGGACAAGTGCACTGTGATGGGATTGGATAGAGGGGGGGTAGGCCTGGGTGAGTATTGGGCTTGTTAGCCTAGCAAGTAGCACATCCCTTAATGTAGTTTTTGACCTGAGTAGTCAGTCCAGGCCACTAGTAGTCCTGCTGGAGTCAATTGATGGTTCTAAAATGTCCCCCATGTCCAGCAGAAGAGGAATCATGAGCATGTGAAATTAGGTCTTTCCAAGCAGGTTCTGGTACATATAGGCATCCTTTGAAGTAGAGACAGCCATCAAGGTATGTCTAGTCCTCTTCGCATGTCCTCGGGAAAAGCGACAAGTCAGAAGCAAGGGCATCTAATGTCCTTTTTACAAGAGGGTCATTAGGGGTTGATAATGTGATTTTGTCTGCCAGTGTGGCATCAATTAAATTGATGAAAAGTTGATTGGGCAAGAGAGTTGAGACATTGTTGTCACTGGTGTTGACATCTGGGATTCGACTTAGGGCATCAGCTGGTCCCATTTGAGATCCAGGTAGATGTTTGAACTACAGGTCGAAGTCCTGTAGAAAGAGAAGCCATCTGGCCTGACGTCTAGACAACTTCCTAGGTTCTCGGAAATAGGTCAGGTTCTTGTGATCTGTGAGTATTGTTACTGGGTGTCCCATTCCAGAGAGGTATTGCTGCCAGGCATGTAATGCTTGGATGACAGCAAGGAGTTCTCTATTATAGATGTTGTAGTTTTGTTCTGCAGATCCAAAGGTCTGAGAGAGGTATGCACATGAGTGTAGGGCTCCTGCAGCATCTTTTTACATTAAGACCCCCCCTGAGGCAAGAAGAGAGGTGTCAGTCATTACAAAGAATGGGCTGGAAGTGTCTGGCATCTGTAGTATTGGTGTGGAGAGGAAGGAGTTCCAAAGAATTTTGAAAGAATTCTGATGAGATAATGACCAGTTCCATATTGAGGTTTTCTTGGTGAGGTCTAGTAGGGGCCAAGCAATATCAGAGAAGGAGGGAATGAATCTCTGGTAGAAGTTGCAGAAACTCAAAAATGAATGAACCCCCTTAACCAAGGAGGGGGGTTTCCATTCAGCGATTGCTTTTAATTTGACAGGATCCATAGCAATCTTGCCAGGTCTAATAATTGTTCCTAGGTATTCGACTTCAGACATGTTAAACAGGCATTTGGAGAGTTTAAGATGCAACTTCTCTTCTCTAAACTACTGTAGTACTCTTTTGGTTCATTCTTGGTGTTCCTTGTAGTCTTTGGAGTAGATCAAGACATCATCCATATAGATGATGAGCCATCCTTTGGCGATGAGATCTTTGAAGGCATCATTCATATATGTCTGGAATGTGGAGGGGGAATTACACTGTCTAAAGAATATGACTGTTGGTTCATAAAGTCTGAAAGGGGTGATAAAAGCAGCCTTCCACTGGTCTTCTGATTTAATGCAGATGTTATTTTATCCCCATCAGGCATCAAACTTGGTGAAGTATCTGGCTTTCTTTAGTTTGTCAATGAGGTTGGAAATTAGAGGAAGGGAATAAGCATTTTTGACTATTGCTTCATTAACATATCAGTAATCTTGACATGGACAAAGAGATCCATCCTTGTTGGGTATGAAGAAGAAGGGGACTGCTTAGGGAGATTTGGATGGGACTATTTTACCAGTACGAAGATGTTCATCAATAAAGGCTTTGCAGGCGTCTACTTCTTTGGAGTTCAGAGGATAGGTTTTTCCTACTTTCAGAATGAAATCTGATTTCAACTCGATGGTGTGATCAAAGGTTCTATGTAGGGGGAATTCCTTAGGTTCTTCTTCAGAGAAGACATTAGAGAAGTCAGAGAATTCTTTTGGGAGTTCAACCTTTCCTTTTTCTGATCTTTGGGCAGCTTCAGTTGAGATGGTGACTTTCTTTATAGTTAGAGATCGAAGGTATTTGGTAAAGCTTGGTTTGTGTTATGCTGAAGTGTAGACTCTAGCTATAGTGACCACTCAACAATAGGTCAACCGACTGAGTACGTTGGATAAGCTGCTCCTAGGATGTCACAACGCTGGGGAACTATTCCCAGTCGTTCAAGATGGTGACAAAGGAGAGAGACTTAGTGGGGCAGGGTTCCTACTTAAGGATCGAGATGAGACTAGAATCTAGCTAGTATTGTGTAGAACTAGCTTGGAGTTTACATAAAGAGAGTTGGCCTACTTATAGTCCACGAAGGTGACTATGTGGGAGTGGGAACTACAAGTATCATCAAAGAAGAGGGATGATATGAGGAGATAAGGTCTGAATAGAAGATAGCAACGGTGAGAGAAAAGTATAAGGTGAAAGATAGGAAATGCTACTGATGGGAAAATATGATAAGACTATGGAAAGGTAGTGAATAGGTAGCGAGGAGTCTGAGGAGTTGATTAAAGTTTGAAATAGTGCATGCTATTGTAAGTGTGCACCTATGAGAATAGCTCAGTCTGTTTGTAATAGTAAAGAAAAGGGGGGCTAGACGAGGAGAAAGAAAAGATCGTAACATTACCCCAGTGTTAACTTCAAGTGAACCTCACTTGACTTACAACTCTCTATACCCTCCGTAAGGGGATCCAGTCATGTTTCCTTCAGCTTCGTCGTCAACAAAGAATTCATCCTCAAGAAGTCCATCATCCCAGGAAGGGCAACCATAGGTAGAGTGGACAGGGGTGCATGAACAAGTGCAAGGGGTGTGAACACATTCATGCTGCCAATGACCTGGAGCAGTGGTGGAACAGTAAGGGCAAATGTATTGGGGGCAATCTCGCTTCCAATGGCCAGTGTTTCTACATTCAAAATACCCAGAAGATCAGTGGGAGGTGGATGGTGGTGGTTGCTCTGGTCTATGGATAGTGACTCCGATGATGTGCTGGAAGACCATTCCTTCTGGGACCTGCGTGAAGTATGCCTCTTGTTTGTCTGGGGGGATGGATGTGCTGGACGGGGTTGGAGCTGGGGTGGATGGAGGAGGAGGAGTAGCTTCTGTGGGTTCGTCGTCTGTCTTCTGTCGGTTCTTCCCCATTGCTGATGTGGGTAGACCATAAGGTCCTGCTATAGTGGTCTTCCGGTGAGAAGATCACTTCAGGGTTTGGGAGGAGGGTGCTGACGTTGTAGTGGTAGGCGAGTTCGAAGTAATGGATGGAGGTGAGGTTGAGGAGCGTCTGGGGGGAATAGGAAGAGGTTGGGGGACTACTGAGGGAGTAGGTTCCCTAGAGGGTGGTTCGATGTGGTGGGGGGTATCGTGAAAATAATAGCTCTGATCATCCATAGAAAGGGAAAGTAGGATGAGATAGAGTATGTGTCCAATGGTTGTGAATAGTAAGAGATCAATGATGTTCAACATCCCTAGATGTTCGAAGAGGTCAAGGATGGTGGTTCAGTGATGTACCAACGTGTGGCCCATGGTTATGAATTGGGAGTCCCTAGTACGAGAGGGCTCGATCTTGGAATGAAGAATGTGAATGGAGGCATAGGAATAGTAAGCTCTAGTTGCAAGGATAAGAGGGGTATTCCTGGTGAACTCATCGGTGCGTTCCATCCCTAGGGAGATGACTGGATCATCCAGTAAGGAAGCAATAAGTATGCGCCTGGTATACTGAGGGAGTCAAGTGGTAGTAATGGAGATGACTGGGGAGTTGTTGATGAAAAGGTTGGAGGTAGGTTCAGCAGAGGACTAGATGGTTTAGGGAAGACTTTTTGCGATGAGGGTGAGGGTTTTTGATGGGGGTGAGGGAGGCAAAAACTTCTGGGAACTTCTCCTTATATTTGGCAAGTATTTCAGGGGCATCCTCGGCAATGTTTGCTTCTGGTTCCCACGTCAAATCTGCCCTAGAGTAACCTTCCCACCAGACAAGGAATTTCCACTTAGTTTCGGGACCTTTGTGTGTGAGAAGGGAGTGAATTTCGTATTGTTCCTGTCCCTTGATGGTGATTGGGGGAGGTAAGGAGTGGTTAGGGCCATGTTCGGCAGTTTTGGTGTAGGTAGAGAGGTTAGATGCATGGAATATATCCTGAATTGTCCAAGTGGAAGGGATTTTTAGTTGGTAGGTGATAGGAGATAAGACCTGTGTGATTTCAAAGGGTCTGTGTCACTTTGGTGACAGTTTATGTGATGGTAGATGGAGGGCAAGATTTCGGCCATCTATCCATACCTTATCTCCAACTTTCCATGGTTTGAATCTAGAGATGATTCATTCCCTCATGAGTCTTCTTGTTTTTTCATGTGTCTCTAGGGCTTCTCCTCTGAAGTGTTCTAAAGAGGAGAGTTGAGACTATAACACAGGAACAAATGTTTTTTCAATTTTCAGACAGGAATGGGGTTGGTAGCCCATCATGAGAGCGAACAGAGTTTGTTGGGTGGTAGAGTGTACTGCAGAGTTATGGCAGAATTCGGCGATAGGGAGTAATTCAGACCATTTATTCGAGTTTCCATCACAAAATATTCTTAGGAAGATTTCAACTTCCTGATTTACCTGTTCCGTTTCTCCATCAGTCTGGGGGTGATAAGGCATGGAAAGAGCAACTTCGTAGTTAAGGAGTCGTCCAAGTTCTCTGGCAACTACCAAGGCGAACTGGGGTCCTCTGTCGGAGATACATTTATCATGTAGTCCAAAACATTTGAACACATGATCATGAAAAAGTTGGGCAACTCCTTTTGTATCAATGGTTTTTAGACAAGGGAGGAGAATTATCCCCTTTGTAAGGCCATGGTCGACCATGACCATAAGAGAGTCAAAACCCTTGGAAGAAGGCAAGTTGGTGACCAAGTCAACTGAGACTTGTTGAAAAGGACAAGTGTATTGTGATGGGATTGGGTGGAGGGGTGGTAGGACCGGATGAGTATTGGGCTTGTTGGCCTGGCAAGTAGTACAACCTTTATTGTAATTTTTGACCTGAGTGGTTAATCCGGGCCACTAGTAATCCTGTTGGAGTCAATTGATGGTTCTAAAATGTCTCCCATGTCCAGCAGAAGGAGAATCATGAGTATGGGAAATCAGGTCCTTTCGAGCAGGTTCTGGCACATATAGGCATCCCTTGAAGTAGAGACAGCCATCAAGGTATGCCCAGTCCTCTTTGTGGGCCCTGGGAAAAAGAGAGGAGTCAGAAGCAAGGGCATCTAGTGCCTTCTTTACAAGGGGGTCGTCAGGGGTTGATGATGCAATTTTGTCTGCTAATATGGCATCGATTAGGTTGATGAAAAGTTGGTCAGATAGGAGGGTTGAGATATTATCATTGCTGGTGTCAATGTCTGAGATTCGACTTAAAGCATCGGCTAGTCCCATTTGGGATCCTGATAGATGTTTGAACTGTAGGTTGAAATCCTGCAAAAAGAGAAGCCATCTGGTCTGATGTCTAGACAATTTCCTAGGTTCTTGGAAATAGGTCAGGTTCTTGTGATCCATGAGTATAGTTACTGGGTGTCCTATTCCTGAAAGGTATTGTCACCAGGCATGCAATGCTTGGATGATAGCAAGAAGTTCTCTATTATAGATGTCGTAATTTCGTTCTGCAGACCAGAAGGTCTGGGAGAGGTATGCACAGGGGTGAAGGGCTCCTGTGGCGTCTTTCTGCATTAGGACTCCTCCTGAGACAAGAAGAGAGGCGTCAGTCATTACAAAGAATGGGGTAGAGGTGTCTGGCATCTATAGTATTAGTGTAGAGAGGAAGGAGTTTCAAAGAACTTCGAAGGAATTCTGGTGAGATGATGACCAGTTCTATATTGAGGTTTTCTTGGTGAGATCTAGTAGAGGTTGAGCAATATTGGAGAAGGAGGGGATGAATCTTCAGTAAAAGTTACAAAATCCTAAGAATGAGCGAACACCCTTGACTGAAGAGGGGGGTTTCCATTCAACAATTGCTTTCAGTTTGACAGGGTCCATAGTAATTTTCCTAGGTCTGATAATCATCCCTAGGTATTCAACTTTGGATGCATTGAATAGGCATTTAGAGAGTTTGAGGCATAGTTTTTCCTCTCTAAATTGTTGGAGTACCTGTTTGGTGCGTTCCTGGTGCTCTTCATAGTTTTCTGAGTAAATTAGGACATC
>JBBPLB010000117.1:0-21133 GCA_038089595.1 Bothia castanella
TATCTTATCTCTAAATCTTCGCCCTTCTCTTATCTGCAAAATCAGTCTCCTTATATACATTTACAGAGTGGCTATGCTGGCCCAATTAGTCCATTTCCAAACTCTCATTTGGATGAGATCTGAATCTCTGGATCTAGATCTGGTTGTCATGCTTCTCAAATGAAATGAGATGGTGTCTTAATTTTAGACATGGTTACCCAGATCTGGGAAAATCTCAGGGGAATCCCTAACAAGGCTATGACAACATTATGGCAATGCTTTTCATTTATTTCATGAATATCAAATTCATTGACACAGCAATGGCACAGGAATGAATGGGCAATTGGAAATGAAGGAGATTAATCACTGCCTTGATCTCCATAGTTACATGTAATGTGATATTTCAAATTCCCAATGCAATCATTTGAAATTGATTGAATGATCATCACATTAATTTCTTTGAAATCTAGATCTGTTCCTATTCCTGAGAGGCTGTGCAGTCCAGGCAAGATAATGATTATGTAACAAGGATCATGTGATTCTGATCACATGATCTGAAGCTCCTATCTTAGGCCAGTTTACATGATTAGTGCTAATTAACTAGCTACAGTAGTACTAAGGATCTATCAAAATGAATGTTCAATGAAAAATTCATATCTCTAGAATGGCTTATTCAAATATTATGAAACTTGGTAGAGTATTAGGTCATAGTATAGACTATTGATTGGTAGTGTAGTGGTTATGTGGTGTTGTTTACTGACTTAGCATGATATGATTTTTGTGTAGGTCACTAGAGACCTTAGTTGTTATGATCTTTTTCTTTCTCTTTCTTTCAGCCCCTCTTTTCTTCATTATTATAAACAGACAGAGTTATTTCCATGGGTGCACACTTACAATAGCATGCACTATTTCAAGCTCTGATCATCTCCTCAGACCCCTCACTACCTAATCATTATCTTTCCATAGCCTTATCATATTTTCCCAGCGGTAGCATTTCTTATCTTTCGTCTTATACTTTTCTCTCACTGTTTCCACCCTCTTTATGGACCTTATCTCCTTGCATCATCTCTATTCCTTGATGATGCTTGTAGTTCCCATTCCCACATAGCCATTCCATGGACTATAAGTAGGCTGACTTTCTTCTTGTAATCTCCAAGCTAGTTCTATGCAATAACAGCTAGATTCTAGTGTCTCCCTAATCCTTAAGTGGGAACCCTGTCCCACTAAGTCACCCTCCTTCATCACCATCCTTAACAACTGGGAATAGTGCCCCAGCGTTGTGATTGTCAGGATAACTAGTACTCAGTTGGTTAACCTACTGTTGAGTGGTCACTATAAAGCTAGAATCTATGCTTCAGCATAACAAAAGAACTAGCTTTCTTATTGCTTCTTCCATTGTGAAGTAAAGCTGCCCATCATTTCAGAAAGAAGGAATCCCAGAAGGATCATAGGATCCTCCTTCTCTGCCAACCCAGCATTAACCCTCCAACATTGCCTGTTGAGAGTACCATCAGTCTCCTCAGAAGAAGAGGAAGAAGAATCCCATTACAGAGAATAACCACCCCCAGAAGGATTTACCAGAAGAGCTATCCAGAGTCTCCAGAATCAGATCATTGGTTACAAACTAGTTCCTGTAGCTGAGTCATCGCTCAGAACAATAACAGAACCCATACCCATCAATCCTCCAGAACTAGAACCAGAACCACCTGTACCTCCTCATCATCCTCATAGCCCTCTTTTCCCAATAGACTTGGAAAAGGAATCTGAATCAGAAGAAGAAGAAGATATGTCCGAAAAACTTGTTGAACTAAGGGCTGGTCTCCCTGAAGACTTCTCTGGGAACCCTGAAGACACCTCCAGATGGATTCTTTCCGTGGGAGCATACTTTCTTATGAATGGCAAACTTTATTCCAAGTCTGTACAGATCCTTACTGCCCTAAACAAAATGAGCAAAGGGCAAGGAAAAGACCTAAGTCACCCTCCTTAACAACTGGGAATAGTATCCCAGCATTGTGACTATAAGGATAACCAGTACTCAGTTGGTTGACCTACTGTTGAGTGGTCGCTATAAAGTTAGAATCTACGCTTCAGCATAACATTAGTAAAAGAGCTTGGAGGGTCCTGCCACAGAGGGTAGGTCTCCTAAGGATTTAGTCAGTCTGATAACAGGACATTTGCATTTGCACTTCTTAACACATTTGCAAGTCCATCTTGCATCTGAATCATGTTGCCATGTATTCCCATAATGATTCTCTCAACCAACATTAGCACTAGTGGAAGACACCATAGAGGGTATGGGAGAGAGAGACTGATTAGCCATATCACAACCCATGACAAACAGTGCATCTACTTCCATTCTATCCCAGTGACTTGCAGGTTCTTCTTCAATTGGTGGTGTACTACCCAGAGAAGGAAATTCTGTTTCCTAGAAAAAATCCTCATTGGAAAGTTCCACAACACTAGCCTTGGCTTTTCCTTTTCCTCTTGAAATGCCACCTCTACCTTTTCCATGTCCTTGTACTAAGAACCTCCCTTTGAGCAGCTAAAGCTTCTGCTGGTTGAGCAGAAGACAACACTTTACCTTTTGAGGCATTAGGACATTTTTCAGGATGAAGCAACCAACAGTTTTCGGTATGATGACCTTTGTGGCAATGATTGCACACAGACTGTTGAGGAGCACAATTGACAGTGGAAGTCCAAGTTTGGTTGGACATGGTATGAGTGAAGGTATGATCCTTCAAAACATTGGTATATTTCCTTTGGGAAGGAAGTCCTTGATTGGCAATTGCATTTTGAGAAAGGGATTCAGCTTGAACTCTAGCCAAAAGTAAATCTGGCTTCATTTGAGCTGTCATTGTCAAGGTTACAACATGAGAGACAAAGACTTTATAATGAGCTGGTAACTTTTGAAGAATGACAATGAATTGATCATTGTCCAAGAGATTTTGCCTACTTCTCCAAGTGCATATATTTTTGACATGAGGATTGAAAGTTCTGATGTTATATCCTTGTTGGTATTGATCCTGAAAGCATCAAGATTGTTGGTTGCAGCCCATCTGACTGTGATGCCAGCCAATTTGAACTGCAATTTGAGTTAATTCCAAAGATACATCGCCTTGAAATCCCAACTAGGAGTTAGAGGAACAGTGATAGTATTGGGAGCTGGGTAGTCCATGAACTTCATGAGTTTCATGTGATTGGGAAGGAAGTATGAGATGACAGATTGTGCAAGAGCATTCTTGTCAGTCCAGGCTTGTTGTGCAGCACAAGTTCCTGCAGCATCATTTACAATGGTTTGCTAAGCATAAGTCTCAGTTCCATTTACTATGTGGACAACTTTCTGTATGACAAGTATGTCTTCCATAGAATGAGCCCATTTGTCATAATTGATACTGCCAATCAAGACAGGGACTTGCTTGCCAAAAGAGTTTTCCATCAACTCTGCAACATTAAATTGGGAAGACATCTTCATAGATTATAGTCTTTAAAGGGAATTTGATGTCTGAATTAGAGGTAGAATGTGCATTAGTGATTGTTAATGGTATATGCAGAATAGAGGAGAAAGAACATAGCAGATCTGGAGGATCCTGTTTCTCTTTCTTTGGTAGAGCAAAAGAACTATTGGCATGATATGTCAAGCTGATAAGCTCTGGTTCCATTGAATCCTGAGTATAGATTATGGGTAACCATTCAGATTCTAGAGGGTATTCTAATGATGAGAAATCAGAATGATAAGAATCTTCTTCTTCTTCATTGAAATATTCATCTGAATATAAGTCTTCCTCAACTTCAACTTCTTCTTAATTATCATCCTCCTCTGATTCTGATCCAAATAATTATCTAGCAGCAATTTCTTGTTGTGCTAGCCTCCTTTGATAACATGTCCTCCATTGTTCAGATTGTGTAGGTGAGGGAGTATGAACATGTTGTTCAACATAGGGTTCCTCAGATAAGTCTGAATCTTCTGATTCCTTTTGATGTCATCTATGTTCTCTTTCTTGAATGTGCATCCTATCTATGATGGCAATTATTTCCAAGACTTCTGGAGCTACTTTGGTGGGGAGAACAGGTCCAATATCCATTGTAGGAGATGGTTCCTGTTTAACTGAACCCCCTGATGATGAAGAAGCAACAGGAGGAGAAGAATCACAAAACATACCAGAAACAGCAGGGGAATCAAGCAAAATGTTCAAGGGTGGGGGTGTAGGCATGACAGAGAAGGCAGGGGCAGGTGGGGAGAAAATAGAACCAGGAGTTCCAATACTAGGCCCAAAGGTGTTAATGGTATGCAAAGTCTGAAACCATTCCTCTTCTGAAGTGAAGGGATTTAAGGAGGACAGAGCTTGAGACCAAAATATTTTCAATTCCTTTGGTGGTATAAGTTTCTCAAAATCTACAAAGAACAATTCTGGAAAGAAATGAGAGTTTTCAAAGGTGGCAGTAGTGCCATCCTCATCATCCCATTCTAAAGTATTTGAATTGTGAGTGATATATGAGAATTCAAAAGAGTAAAAGGAAAAACAGTTTATATTTAAAAAATTAATCATCATGTCATGCCTTTCTAGAATAGAGATGCCCAGACTTGTGTCTTATTTGACATTGCTGGCATAACAACCACCTAACTGCATCAGTAAAGGCCTGGTCCAATCTGGAACTCAGTCCCATAACTGATTGTATTGGTTCGATAGAAACAGGTAAAGAAACCTAAACTTTGACATCTTGAGTAACAACTGTTCTTTGGTGGTGAGTTTGGAGTTTGGCCTGCAATAAAGCCACTTGTCTGAGGAGAGACCCATGCTCTTCTTCAAGATCACTCCAAGCGTCAATAGCCTTGTGGTAATCTGTAAGAAGGTTGTTGGATTGGTGTCCCAAGCCTTGATTTGTGTTGTGAACATTATTGAGTTGCTCTTCTAGGAACCAGGTATGGATGCAATAGTTGTTGAGTTGATGATTGAGCTCAATGTTTTGTTCTTCCACAATTTCTTATCCTGCTGATAGATTTTATCAATATGGTTTCTATCATGGAATTCCCTGTGCCATTTTGCATCCATGTATTCATTCCACTCATGTTGGGTTGGAATATCCCAATGCTGAGGGAAGGTGAGACAAGGGTCAAGGTTGTCATTGCCATCAAGACTGGAATGCCAGATACCATGCTCGCAGATAGTAGAGCATCAATCAACAAGCTTACCACTTTCTTTGTCCTCATAGAAAAAGAGTGACCTTCAGTAGTATGGATGGTCAGTGACATAGATAATATCACCTACATGGGTCTGCCAGTTTTGATCAATCTTGTCAGTGATGGGAACAATGACATTGGGTTTGAATGCCTTGGCCCAAAGCTGGATGTCTTCATGCCTGATATGCTGGTTGACGCAAATTACTTCCCATCCTTGTCAATGGACAGGGAAGTGTGGGGTGAGCTTGTATCTGTCAACTGTAAATGCAAACCCAGGTGCTTCATATATTGAAGCAATTGACTTGTTCTAGTAAGCCCATACTTGAATGGTATGGTATCGATTTCTGTCATCTCCCAGAAATTAGGAGAAGTTACAAAGAACTTGTTCTTGTTGCTTAAGAGGGACTTCAACCCAATAAACAAGTGGTATCTTGACCAAATCCACAATGCAAGAGGTCTGGAGATGAAGGTGATCAGGTGAAAAAATATCATTGCTCCCACACCAGGTGGGAATATACTTCTTTTGCCAATAGAAGTTGTTTTGCCTTATACTTTGATACATCCAGTGTTCTCCATCATTGGGGATTTACACCATTATCTCCTCCATCTTGACTTCCAGAGGGAGGAGAAGTGGAGGAGCCACCTGCAAAGCAGAGGTGGGATGGTACATTGAGAACCCCTAGACTGGGGGCCCACTGGGTTGGGCTGCTTCTAGGAATGGGAATGCATTGGCCATCTGGTTGAGGTGGACCACTCGTGTGTGGTTGTCCTTGAAGTGGACAGGTTTGTTCGAGTCAATAACTAGTTCTAAGTCCTCTGACATTTGATCTTCCAGGAACTCCTGGAGTTCCATATCATTGGGATCTACCTCTATATGGAGGAGGGGTATCAGAGTGACTGGTTGGGATGTCACTACCAGATTGAGAGTGACTGGGGATTATATAGACCACAGATTCTAAGCCATTGTTTATTGAAGGAGGAGGAGTTAAAGGGTGTTGGTAAGGAGGAGCTGGATCATGGAGGAGAGAATGAGGAGAAGCAAGATCTCCACTTAACAGATGCTCAATTTGATGATTAAGAAGGAAGATATCTTGACCATTATTGAAACAGTGTTTGATAGGCACTCTGTTGATATGACAATGTGGAGTCATTCCTTCACAGATACAATTCCACCAAGTAGTTGGAATGAAATCTATGTGACCTTCAAGTCATTCAGTAGATCTATAACAAGATAGAAGAACCAATTATCCTCTAGTAGAAGTCAATTGATTTTGGATAGAATGAGAAGTCAATTGATGAGGGAGGTGGGAGAAGTTGGAGGATTACCAAGGTGAGGTGCACAAGGTAGTCCAAAAATAGAAGTGGAGATAGAGTGAATGTGAGGTAATCCTCTAGTATGTGCATCTATCAGATGAAAAGAAAAAGAAGAGGGTCTTAAGCCTCTATGGATACCAGGGTTTCTGGCTGGTTGGTTTCAAGTGCATCTTATAGTCTGACTGCAAAGAGGTTCAGAATTGTCTGAACTAACCTGGAGAGTGAATCTAAGATTCAAGGCCAAGAGATGACGATTAGTATTGATTGTTGACACAAATCAAATAAAAAGGATGAATATGAGAGTCATTAGACATAACACTGATATTGAAGTGTGAATAGCAGATCTAGAAATGATTGCTTCCAAAGATGAATGGTTATTGCTAGGAATCTGAATATCAGATCTAGGCCATAAATCATAAAGAATCAACACAAATGCCAGAATTCAAAGCATACCAAGAACCAACTCGTTCTCATTGCGTAATGTAGGGATCATAGTAAAAAGCTGCTGATCATTGTCTACAGTTTAGACAGGCTCATAACCTAAAGAAGGTGGATAAGGGATACATGCAAGGACCTGAATAGGAATAGCAACACCCTTCCTTGAAGTGAGAGGATCAAATGGAAGATACTCACTTGAATGAGGAGCAAAGTTGGTAATGGGAGTGATAAAGAGTAGAGCTTAGATACTGGAGCTAGAGCTCAATAGTAGATGATAGTGGTTGGAGTGTAAGAGTGGAATTTACAGACTACAGAAAGAAGGTGATACATGCACATCTTATATACTACTATGAATAAGGTTAAAGGGGAGTTTGAACTCTATAAAGAGATTACAAATCCTTTGGTAATCAGAATCAAAGATAAGAGGAAATAGTGCTATTGGTTGAAGATAAGTGCATATTGCACTATTGGATGATAACCAGAGCACACCATATGGTATGATAGTGACACTATCTTATGTCAGAATTGCATGATCTGAGTCATGAGTCACATGACCAGTCTAGAGTCCATATGTAATGGCCTAGTATGCATTAGTAGTCTAAGGTCAAGTGTTTGAACCTTATAAGACACATTTTATTCTGACTTGAATAGTGACTATTTCAACAGTGATGAGCTGATCTATGCAGTTCCCTTCCCATGTTATGTTTGCTATCACCTTCTTTGCAGCTTCAGTAGCTGATGACAAGGACTGGGCTTGCATGGACAGAGTTGCTGAGGATGGTGTTGCTGTCTTCCCTCTTCCATGACACTTTTTCTGAGTAGGTATGCCTCTTGTGAGGGGAACTGGAATAGCTAGGGAAGGTGTTGAAACAGGGACTTTCTTTGAGACACTAGAATCTTGGCTGTTGTCTCTACTGGCAATGGATATTGCATAGTTCATTAGGGCTTGAACTCTTGCAGAGTGTCAGAGGATGTAGAAAGCAGGCATTTTTCAGGCTCTGATGGTTATATCCCACTAGCAGAATGTGCTGCAGATTCTAATAATAGCCATATCATAGCCTCAGAATAGCCAAATTGAGCAAAAGTACTAACTATATCCAACTATGCATAACAACTATAATGAGACAACACACTACACTTTCATAGTCTAGTGACTATACTTATTACCATCAACCCAGTAGTCCTATAATACTGAGTCATCTATACTGTAGAGGCCTGTATGGAGGCAACCAGGGGGGTGCATTACTGTCTACCTCTGACTCTGAGTTAGCAACCAGACCCCCCTATTATGGTTATATTGCCAATGTTAGCAACCATGTGGTATTTCTGACGTTATTATAATGGAACTTTAGCAATCATGTGGTGTTGCAGGTGTTATAGCCAGTTCATTTAGCAACCATAGTTAAAGTCAAGAGAAAATAGTAATGTAGAATGGTCAATAACCTGTGCTTTGCATTTTGAGCAGTGTTTTACATTTCAAGCAAAATGGAGACAGAAATAAAACTACCAGGCTTGAACTAGTGACTGTCTCACACTCAACAATGATACCTCTCACTCCAAGTCATGACAGCCCATCCTCAGAGCTAATTTCACAGATTCACCATCTACAACTTTTGTTTGAAAACCTTCCCTCTACCCTGTCTCTCAATCCAAAAGAGAGTAACTACCATTTCGGTCTTGATGCAGAACTCATAAATGATGAGGGTTTATGGTATGTTTTCAATCAGAACCTTGAGGGTTGTTTTGAAACAAATAAGCTTTGGAACAGAGGAACAATCATCTTTCAAGATTGTGATATCCAATACAAAGGTCCGATTGAGATGATCAAAACTTCTATAGTTGTGCTGCCAACAGGAGAACACACCTTCCTGCAAGATGTATGGATTGAATGGCTAATAACCACTACTGAACTCCAGAGTGTCAAGGTGTCAGCTAAGTGTGACCTTCATTAGACACAAAACAAACCACTGACCTTGGTTATGTCATGGATTGTAGGTGAAACCTTGCAACTGTGGATGTGAGCCACTTGAAGGTCAATGCTAGGAACAGAAAGTAAGCACACACCTTGTTAAACACACCATCTGATTCAGAGGTTGAGCTGATGGATACACAACCACAGAAGCCTCTATGAAAACTGGTCAGCATCCACCTCACAGCAAATGTATGACCACCAAAAGTTCAAAATTCTGGAATACCTTAGCAGCTTACCTTTGATGACTTGAATTGGAAGCCACTTGAGACAGAAGAGGCCAAGATGCTGCAGAGAAGGCAATTGGCAGAGTTTGATAAGGAAAGCTAGCACAATGTGGAGCTTGAAGAGGAAAGGGATAAGGAATACTATAAGGCTTGTCAGCATGAGCTTGCTGCTAAATGACAGCAATGCTGGTGCAAATACTAATGTGATCTGGCCACTAATAGAGTGCAAGATCACTGCTGAACTATTGATAAAGTACGTGAATGCCTGAAAGGACAAAGGGAAAATAATCAAACACATTGCAGGTGTTGAAGGACTTACATGGATTCTAGTGAGCTTGATGTGGCTGTGATTTCACAATCAGATTGTGTGGCATGGAAAAAGAAACAGAATGGGAAACATGAGGGTACCAAATAAGAGCACCATAAATGAACAAATTGGTACCATCCTCTTCTTTGGGTACATATCGACTGCACTGCAAAACAACATCACTAGTCACCCCAGGTGATGGTCTCTGTACTCCAAAATGAGCTACAAAACTCTTTTCCTATCTGAATAAAGGCACTGTATCCAAGTGGATCAACAAGTCCAAACAACAGTGGTCAGAAGCAACCCTCTTTAATGTACAGAATGGACATGCAACTGTAGGATCCAGACAGTCTGGTGTCCTCTCTTGTTACCCTCAAGTCTAGGAAGATATTGTCACAAAACTCAAGAGTCTGCATGCCTCTGGTCTTCTGATCAATATTGTTGTATCAAGATCTGTCATGCTTGCTGTCATTCAAAACTGTGTTCCTGAATTGCTCAAAATGTTCAAATGTTCTGAGGTGGGTAAAAAATTCTTTTTGATCCTTGACATACTAATATTGAACTAGAAATTTGTCCATGTCTTTTTTGACAGCATGCTTGACTGGTCTCCCCACAAAGGGGCATGCACAGCAGCAAAACTACCTACTAATGCTGAGGATAAGTGTGAAGAAACATTCTTTTACCTTGTCTATATTATGAAGTGGCATCAAGTCCCACCAAAGGTATGTACTTTATTCACATCAGGCATTAAATCACATCTTATATGTTTGAAATGATAGCTTGTTGTCAGATTCAATCAAATCAGTACCTACATCCTTCCAAGTAGTGGTATGACATGGACAGAGCATGGATCATATCAAGTCAATATTGTTGCCAAGGATGAAAAACACACATTTACTTTACACATTGCAAGCACACCAGATGGTGTTTTCTTACCTTTTCAGCAGGTTTGGGCTAGAGCATCTACACAGTCTCTTCCCTCAGCAATAGCACCAGGAATGGCTGAAGCATGCACCCATGGGTTTGACTTCACATTTGTCAAGAGTGACAAAAAAGGGAGCCACTTCAGCACACTCAAGACAATGAAGGAGGTTTATTACTTTGATTTCTATTGCTTGCAAAGGAGTACTAATGACATTTTACAGTGGATCAAACATGTTTTCGAATCTTACCATCACTACATTATTGAGACTGATCCAAGTCTTGACAATGATCAATATGCTATCATCTACCTGGACTGCTATCCAGTTCACACCAGTGAAGAGTTTCATTCCTATGTTTTCAACAACTTCCTGCATGTTATCCTTTGCTTCATTCCTACTAATTGTAAGTACTTCTGATCTATCTTCATTTCAATTCTCATCATTCTATGTCAACCATTAGGCACAGGAATCTTTCAGCCTGCTGATATGAGTCTAAACTGTGTTATCAAACATTGCATCAAACAGCACCAGACACAATATCTTGTTGATTCACACCAACAGCAAATTGAGGGTGGACTGACCGTCAACCAGATTAAGTTCACAACCTCACTCCTGGTCTTACAAGATGCATTGGTTTCTGCCATTGTAAGTGTGTATGAATTCATGACTGGGCCACTCAAGCATGAAATGGTCAAAAAGGTTTGTTGTCATTTTGTTTCTTACACTATTCTAATAACATGTTATAGTTATAGGAACAATGTCAGGCTAAGGAATGGAACTTGTCCACAAGTTGTCTGACAAGTAAAGAGACATAGAAAGTCCTCAATGACTACCTACATACTTATTCTGTTGACCTGTACAAAAACACATTGTGCACAGTCAAGCACTATAGCAATCAAGTGTCTCTCTCTCTCTCAATAAATAGCTTATACTATAAGGTATCCATCTACTAAATTTTATGTAAGTACCTCTAGTAGTTCCAAAGATATGAATATTTCTTTGAGCATTCATATTTACTATATATTGTAGTACTTAGTTAGTGTTATGCTGAAGCATAGACCCTAGCCTATAGCAACCACTCAATAGTAGGTTGATTGACTGAGTATGTTAGAAGGGTTACTCCTATGAGTCATGATGTTGGGGCATTATTCCCAGTCGTCAAAGATAGTGACAGAGGAGGACAACTTAGTGAGGCAGGGTTCCCACTTAAGGATCAAAGAGAGAGACTAGAATCTAGCTGGTATTGTGTAGAACTAGCTTGGAGTTTACAGGAGGAAAGCTGGCCTACTTATAGTCCATGAGAGTGGCTATGTGGGAGTGGGAACTATGAGCATCATCAGGGGATAGGGATGATACAAGGAGATAAGGTCCATAAAGAAGATGGAAAGGATGGGAGAAAAGTATAAGATGAAAGATAAGACATACTACCACTGGGAAAATATGATAAGGCTATAGAAAGATATAGATTAGGTAGCAAGGGGTCCAAGGAGATGATTAAAGCTTGAAATAGCACATGCTATTGTAAGTGTGCACCCATGGGAATAACTCTGTCTGTTTGTAGTAATGGAGAAAAGAGGGGCTAGAAGAAAGAAAAGAAAAAGATCATAACAAACAGTAGGTCAACCAACTGAGTATCTTAGATAGGTTACTCCTACGAGTCACAATGCTGGGGCACTATTCCCAGTCATTAGAGATAATGACAGAGGAGGAAGACTTAGTGGGGCAGGGTTCCTACTTAAGGATTGAGGATGACTAGAATCTAGCTGGTATTACATAGAACTAGCTTGGAGTTTACATGAAGAAAGTTGGCCTACTGATAGTCCATGAAGGTGGCTATGTGGGAGTGGGAACTATGAGTATCATCAAAGAATAGGGATGATATGAGGAGATAAGGTCTGTAAAGAAGATGGAAAAGGTGAGAGAAAAGTATAAGATAAAATATAAGAAATGCTACTGCTGGGAAAATATAGTAAGACTATGGAAAGATATTGATTAGGTAGTGAGGGGTCCAAGGAGTTGATCAAAGTTTAAAATAGCACACGCTATTGTAAGTGTGTGCCTATGGGAATAGTTCAGTCTGTTTATAGTAGTGAAGAAAAAAGGGGCTAGAAGAGGGAAAGAAAAAGATTGTAACATTACCCCAATAGTTGCTTCAAGTGAACCTCACTTGACTTACAAATCTCTGTACCCTCTGTAAGGGGACCAAGTCATATTTCCTTCAGCTTCATCATCAACAAAGAACTCATCCTCAAGTAGCCCATCATCCCAAGAGGGACAGCCATAGGTAGAGTGGATGGGGGTGTGCAAGCAGGTGCAAGAGGTATGGATGCAGTCATGCTACCAATGACCTGGAGTGGCAGCTTCTGCGGGTACATCATCTTCCTTCTGTCAATTCTTCTCCATTGCTGATGAGGGTAGACCATAAGGTCCTGCTATAGTGGTTTTCCAGCGAGAAGATTGCTTCAGAGTTTGAGAAGAGGGTGTCGATGTTAGAGGGGTAGGCAAGTTTGAAGTAGTGGATGGAGGTGAGATTGAGAAGTGCCTGAGGGGAATAGGAAGGGTCTGAGGAATCATTGGGGGGGAAGGTTCCCTGGGAGGAGGTTCTACATGGTGAGGGGTATCGTGAAAATAATAGCTCTGCTCATCCATTGAGAGGGAAAGTAGGATGGGGCAAAGTACATGTCTGATGGTTGGGAATGGTAGAAGATTGATTATGTCTAGTATCCCCAGGTGCTCAAGAAGATTGAGGATGGAGGTTCAATGGTATACTAGAGCATGGCCTATAGTTATGAACTGTAAGTCTCTGGTATGAGATGGTTTGATTCTGGAGTGGAGAATGTGAATGGAGGCATAGGAGTAGTAAGCCCAAGTTGTGAAGATAAGGGGGGTATTTCTAGTGAACTCATCAGTTTATTCCATCCCTAGAGAGATGACCAGGTTGTCCAACAGGGAGGCAATAAGTATGTGCCTGGCATACTGAGGGAGTCGAGTGGTGGTAACAGGGATGACTGGAGCATTGTTGATGAAAAGGTTAGAGGTGGGCTCAGTAGGGGACTGCATGGTTTAGGAAAGACTTTTTATGATGAAAGTGAGGGTTTTTGGTGGGGATGAGGGAGATGAAAACTTCTGGGAACTTCTCCTTATATTCAGTGAGAATTTCAGAGGTATCTTTGGTAATGTTTGCTTCTAGTTCCCATGTTGAGTCTGCCCTGGAGTAACCTTCCCACCAGACAAGGAATTTCCATTTAGTTTTGGGGTCTTTATACATGAGAAGGGAATGGGTTTCATATTGTTCCTGTCTCTTGATAGTGATTGGGGGCAGTAGAGAGTGGTTAGGGCTGTGTTTGGCTGTTTCAGTATAGGTAGAGAGGTTAGAAGCATGGAATACATCTCAAATTGTCCAAGTGGAAGGGATTTTTAGTTGGTAAGTGATGGGAGATAAGACCTGTGTGACTTTGAAGAGTCCATGTCACTTAGGTGACAGTTTTCATGATGGGAGATGTAGGGTGAGATTTCTGCCTTCTACCTATACCTTATCTCTGACTTTCCATGGTTTGAATTTGGAGGTGATTCATTCCCTCATGAGTCTTCTCGCTTTTTCATGCACTTCTAAGGCTTCTCCTCTGGAATGTTCTAGGGAGGAGAGTTAAGACTGTAATGCAGGAACAAATGTTTTGCCAATTTTTGGGTAGGGGTGGGGTTGGTAGCCCATTATGAGAGCAAACAGAGTGTGTTGAGTGGCAGAGTATATTGCAGAGTTATGGCAGAACTCGGCAATAGGGAGTAGTTTGGACCATTTATTTGGGTTTCCATCACAGAATATTCTTAGGAAGGTTTCAACTTCCAGATTTACCCATTCTGTTTCTCTGTCAGTCTGGGGGTGATAAGGCATGGAAAGGGCAACTTTGTAGTTGAGGAGTTGTCCTAGTTCTCTAGCAAATACAGAGGTAAACTGGGGTCTTCTGTCGGAGATACACTTATCATGTAGTCCAAAGCACTTGAATATATGATCATGGAAGAGTTGGGCAACTCCTTTTGCATCAATGGTTTTTAAGCAAGGGAGAAGAATTACCCCCTTAGTAAGGCCATGGTCGACCATGACTATAAGAGAGTCAAAGCCCTTGGAGGGAGGCAAGTCAGTGACCAAGTCAATGGAGACTTGCTGGAAAGGACAAGTGCATTGCAATGGAATTGGATAGAGGGGGGATAGGACTGGATGAGTATTGAGCTTGTTAGCCTGACAAGTAGCACATCCTTTAATGTAGTTTTTGACTTGAGTAGTCAGTCTGGGCCACCAGTAGTCTTGTTGGAGTCAATTGATAGTTCTAAAGTGTCCTCCATGTCCAGCAGAAGGGAAATCATGAGCATGTGAAATTAGATCCTTTCAACCAGGTTCTGGTACATATAGGCATCCTTTGAAGTATAGACAGCTGTCCAGGTATGTCCAGTCTTCTTTGTAGGCCCTGGAGAAAAGAGAGGAATCAGAAGCAAGGGTATCCAGTGCCCTTTTTACAAGGGGGTCATCAGGGGTAGATGATGTGATTTTGTCTGCTAATGCAGCATCAATCAAATTGATGAAAAGTTGGTCTGGTAGGAGAGTTGAAACATTATTGTTACTGGTGTTGACATCTGGGATTCGACTTAGAGCATCAACTGGTCCCATTTGGGATCCAGGTAGGTGTTTGAACTGTAGGTTGAAGTCCTGTAGAAAGAGAAGCCATCTGGCCTAATGTCTAGACAACTTCCTGGGTTCTTGGAAATAGGACAGATTCTTGTGATCAGTGACTATTGTCACTGGATGTCCCATTCCAAAGAGGTATTGCCACCAGGCATGTAATGCTCAGATGACAGGAAGGAGTTCTCTGTCATAAATGTCATAGTTTCATTCTACAGATCTGAAGGTCTGAGAGCAATATGCACATGGGTGAAGGGCTCCTGCGATGTCTTTTTGCATTAGAACCCCTCCTGAGGCAAGAAGAGAGGCATCTGTCATTACAAAGAATGGCTTAGAAGTGTCTGGCATTTGTAGTACTAGTGCAGAGAGGAAAGAGTTCCGAAGAATTTTGAAGGAAGTCTGGTGAGGTGATGACCAGTTCCATGTCAAGGTTTTCTTGGTGAGATCTAATAGGGGCCAAGCAATATTGGAGAAGAAGAGAATAAATCTTTGGTAGAAGTTGCAGAAGCCAAGAAATGAGCGAACTCCCTTAACCAAGGAGGGGGGTTTCCATTCAGCAATTGCTTTTAATTTGACCAGGTCCATAGCAATCTTGCCAGGCCTGATGATCATTTCTAGGTATTCAACTTCAGATGCATTGAACAGGTATTTAGAGAGTTTAAGGTGCAACTTCTCTTCTCTAAACCATTGCAATACCCCTTTTGGTTCATTCCTGGTGTTCCTCGTAGTCTTCAGAGTAGATCAAGACATCGTCCATATAAATGATGAGCCATCCTTTGGCAATGAGGTCTTTGAAGGCATCATTTATATATGCCTGGAATGTGGAGGGAGAATTGCACTGTCCAAAGAATATGACCATTGGTTCATAAAGTCCGAAAGGGGTGATAAAAGCGGCCTTCCACTGGTCTTCTGGTTTGATGCGGATGTTATTGTATCCACATCAGACATCAAACTTGATGAAGTACCTGGCTTTCTTTAGTTTGTCAATGAGGTTGGAAATCAGAGGAAGGGAATAGACATTTTTGACCATGGCTTCATTGACATATCAATAATCTTAACATAGGCAAAGAGATCCATCTTTTTTAGGTACAAAGAAGAAAGGGGCTGCTTGGGGAGATTTGGATGGAACTATTTTGCCTATATGGAGGTGTTCATCAATGAAGGTTTTGCAGGCTTCTGTCTCTTTCAGATTCAGAGGGTAGGTTTTTCCAACTTTTGGAACAAAGTCTGCTTTTAACTTGATGGTGTGATCAAAAGTTCTATGTGGTGGGAGTTCTTTAGGCTCTTCTTCAGAGAAGACGTCGGAAAAGTCAGAGAATTCTTTTGGAAGTTCAATCTTTCCTCTTTCTGACCTCTGGGCTACTTTGGTCAAGATAGTGATTTTCTTTGTAGTTAGGGATGGAAGGTATTTGGTAAAGTTTTGTTTGATCCAGAGATCTGGGTCAAGTTTAAAAGACCTCAATAGGTATCTTTGAGAACTTCAATCTGGGGCAAGAGAAGGGGTTTTAGATAAGGATATCTGACCAGTAGTCTGATCTATAGAAGGGTTGGCTATTCTAAGCCAAGGGAGGCTGAGGATGAGATCCTCTTTTCCTAGAGAGATGACATATGCTTTCAGTTTCTTGGTTTGTCCTTTCATGGTAATAGTGATTGGAATGAAAGAGGATATTTTTCCTACTTGATTACTGGTTCCATCGGCATTTTGTGCATTCATAGGCTTTTTGAGTGGTTTGGTGGAGATTTGATGATTTTTAATGAGGGTTTGATTGATAAAAGCATCCAGTTGCCCCACTACCAATCAGGGCCTTCATTTTGACAACTTTTGCTTGAGTAGAAATGAGGACAGGGATGTGAATAGATTGTGCATGAGAATTTGTCATAAATACAAGAGCAAGAAATTGGGGGGAAGATGGCGTCAAGTCTTCTTCCCTCTTCAAAAATCCTCAATAGAGACAACTGCTA
Source organism: Bothia castanella (assembly GCA_038089595.1). Lineage (NCBI taxonomy): Eukaryota > Fungi > Basidiomycota > Agaricomycetes > Boletales > Boletaceae > Bothia > Bothia castanella. The sequence continues at coordinate 16,974 of JBBPLB010000117.1, forward strand.
CTGTCTGATCCTCATCCTCTTCTTCTTCTGTAAAACATATTTGGAGAACTTTGAGGATGTCTTCTTTTGGAACATTTCACTGAGTGAGAACATTCAGGTACTCCTTCATTGTCCTTTGGTTCAGAATGTTTTGATTTGGTAGGAATAACCCTGACTCTTTGTGGGTTTCTGAGAGGTCTGGGTGGTGGAGAGGAGATCGATTCTTCCTTTTTGTGGTCTCTGACCATATGTCCTGGTTTTCCACATACAAAACACTTTCCCTGTTTCATGTATTCTGCTCTATCTGTAGAAGAAAGACGAATATGATCCACATCCATGGCATTTGGGTCTCAGGTGGATTTGGAATGGGAGGAGTGACTAGGGAAATACTTTTTTCCTTGGAAGAGAGTATCGACTCATTTGATGTGGTTGTGGAAGAGATTGGACTTCTCAATCCACTCTTTCAGGGTGGTAGGTTCCTTTTCATAAGATAGGACTTTCACAATGATATGTCTATCCATCCCATTGATAAGCCATTTGATAAGGGCTCTATCATCCTTGATCTAGAAGCAGGTGGCAAGAAGTTGGAATTGGGAGATGAATTTTTCAAATCTGTCGTCATGCTATGTCTTTCTTTGTTTTAAGGTGGAGAGGTCAGCTCGTGCTTTTGTGCTGGGATCATAGAGGGTAAATGCATCTCAAAAGGCTTTTTTGAAAATTTCCCAAGTAAGTTCTTTGGCTACTTCTTCTTTTCCTAAGTGGCTCATTTCTGCAATTTTAAAGTACCATCCTTCGGAGAAGTCTTTTCCTTGCCCTTTGCTCATTTTGTTCAGGACAGTGAGAATCTGTGCGGACTCAGAATAAAGCTTGCCATTCATAAGGAAGTATGCCCCCATAGAGAGGATCCATCTAGAAGCGTCCTTAGGATTTCCAGAGAAGTCTTCAGGGAGACCAGCTCTTAGTTTGACAAGTTTTTCAGACATATCTTCTTGTTCTGATTCTAATTCTTCTTCCAAGTCTGTTAGAAAAAGAGGACTATGGGATCAATGAGGAGGTGCTGGTGGTTCTGGTTCTGGTTCTGGGGGGACAATGGGTATAGTTCTGTTGCTGTTCCGAGTGATGACTCAGCTACAGGAACTAGTTCATATCCAGTGATCTAGTTCTAGAGACCTCAGATAGCTCTTCTGGTAAATCCTTCTGAGGCTGGTTCTTCTCTGTAACAAGGTTCTTCTTCCTCTTCTTCTGAGGAAATTGATGGTGCTCTCAATGGGCGGTGTCAGGGGGTTAATGCCGGGTTGGCAGAGAAGGAGGATCCTGCAATCCTTCTGGGATTCCTTCTTTCTGAAATGATGGACAGTTTTACTTCACAATGAAAGAAGTGATAAGAAAGCTAGTTCTTTTGTTACGCTGAAGCGTAGACCCTAGCTTACAGCAACCACTCAATAGTAGATCAACCGACTGAGTATCTTAGATAGGTTGCTCCTACGAGTCACAATGCTGGGGCACTATTCCCAGTTGTTAGAGATAATGACAGAGGAGGAAGACTTAGTGGGGCAGGGTTCCCACTTAAGGATCAAAGAGAGACTAGAATCTAGCTAGTATTGCGTACAACTAGCTTGGAGTTTACAGGAGGAAAGTTGGCCTATTTATAGTTCATGAAGGTGGCTATGTGAGAGTGGGAACTATGAGTATCATCAAAGAATAGGGATGATATGAGGAGATAAGGTCTGTAAAGAAGATAGAAACAGTGAGAGAAAAGTATAAGATAAAATATAAGAAATGCTACTTCTGGGAAAATATAGTACAGCTATGGAAAGATATTGATTAGGTAGTGAGGGGTCCAAGGAGTTGATCAAAGTTTAAAATAGTGCATGCTATTGTAAGTGTGCGTCCATGGGAATAGTTCAGTCTGTTTATAGTAGTAAAGAAAAGAGGGGCTAGAAGAGGGAAAGAAAAAGATCATAACAGTTAGTTAGGTTACACTAATCATGTAGCTGTCCCCTATTGGCTAAAGATTCACATCATGTGATTAGAGTGACAAAGAGATTGTCACATGACCAACAAGTCACCTGAGTGTACAGCCACTCAGGTGCATACTTGATCTAGAATATGCTAGAACATTCCTAGATCTGTTCTGATGACAAATTAGTTATCTGAATTTCAAATTAGTACCTAGAAAGAGGAACAGGAACAGGAACAGGCACACTGTTCCTATGCAATCACAGCCTCACAGGAACACCCCTGTACCTTGATGTTAATAGATTTTAAAATGTCAAGAAGTATTAAACTCTGTTTAGACACAAAGCTCTAAAAGCAATTTCACATTCAGGAACAGACCCTGACATCAAGGGACTGCCCTGAAGGCTATGCCTGTCACATCCAGGGGAAGCTGTGCTTGTTAAATGAGTATATATTAATTGTCTGAATCAGGAAAACTCATAATCACACATTGGGACTCATTTAGCTGATTTAGGATCAGCACAGCCTCCTATAAAAAGTATATAAGAAGAGCTGATTCTGCAGATAAGATAAAGACATTTTCAATAGAGATAAGATCAGATCTCATTGAGAATCTAATCTTCAGCCTAGTAAAGATACAAAACTACTAAATAGCAAGTAGAAAGATAAGCTCTCAATAAAGAATTGGACTATCTCCACTGTTCCTTTTAGTGTATCAGGGTCAAGATAAGATCCAAATAAGCCTGTTTGCCTAGATAAGCACTTACATAAACACCCTAAGTGAACACAGGGAACTAGTCTAAGTCTTGTGTACATTTAAGAGACTATTAGGCAAATCAAGCACTACAGAAGAAAGCTTAAGCCTTACCAAGAGTACTCACTAGGCAGAAAGGGACCTTGGACAGTAATCAATCACCTGATAGGTGGCCACTAAGAAGAAAGGCACTGTAACTTAGATAAATCTAGTCTAAGAAAACCTATCGGCTGGGTGTACACTTCACAGAACCTAGCACTCTATTCAATCAATACAAAGGTTTACCACTAACTATATTGAGTGATCATTGAGTGACCCATAAGGCATACATACATACCTTAACACCCCTACCTCAAGTAGCTTGTTCTCAAGGAATAAGCTTATCAGTAACTAAGTGTAGTATTATCTTAGGGATTTTATTACCACTTATCCACAATCAATCACAAGGAGTTACCTATCTCATTTCTTACATAACTTGAGACTCTCCTTCACATAATTCACACATAGCCACAAGTCTCATGGTTGTTGAGGAATACATTTTATTAGTTAGTATCAAGTATCATAGCTACATAGATTAGGCTTTTGGTACAGTTTAGCTACCTAATCAACCCTTTTATACCTATCAAAGCTAGAAGAAGGCCAACCCTGGTCTAGAAGATAATAATCTATGACTAGGAAGAACACTCAGGGATCTGTTTTACTAAGTTGTAACTCATTTGATACTCGCTATTAAGTGATCTGATGAAAGTTTGTTGTCAACTACCAGTTTATAGTAAGCAACAGGCCTGGAGGAAAGGATTGAGGAATTCCTAGCTTTCTATTCATCTTTTCCTAGAGAAACGACACTATGCTCTATGATGAGATTGTGTGTCAGACAGGGGTGGTCCATGGGCTTACAAACAATAATTATGATGACAATGTTATTGCTGACTCAGACAGTGATGACAACAATACTGATGTCCCATCCAACACAGTAATTCAAGTCATGCTTGGTTTAGATGTTGCTGATATGCTGGCAGATATAGACACTGCCTCTCACTGTGTTGACAGCACAGAAATAGGTCCTGGAAATTCATTGGTGGCTGCTAGTGAGCACAAGGACATATGGACATTTGTAAATTTTGATGCATGCATGTAACTAGCTATTCTACTTGCTATGCATTACTTTTGCTAGCAACCAGATCCACTGTTATACATTACATTGCTATTGTTAGCAACCAGGCAGCCCAGGCCCCATTATGCTGGAAAAATTAGCAACCAACCTTCTGTTATGTATTATTTTTGAGCAACACAACTGTCTAGTGTTACGCATTACAGTTGCCTCCATGCAGGCCTCTACAGTACTATAGTGTCCAAAAACTCTAAACAAGTCACTAATCACTTAGTTCAATTTGACAATATTTGAAAATGTACCATGAGTGTAGTAAACATGTAGACTAATGGCTAATAAATGTGTAGTCAAATACTT
>JBBPLB010000119.1:0-20393 GCA_038089595.1 Bothia castanella
ACATCGTCTATGACGGTGCGGTAGATGGACGGCTCAAAAATGTCTCTGTTACCTGACTGGACTACTACGACCAAGGTCGGGTGAGCAGCTCACCACAATCTTATTCGACATTGTGAACGACGCCGACAATGCCGGGGACAGCGAGGAGGTGGTGGGAGTCAGTGGAGCGAGCTTTTATAGTTCAATGACTAACAGGACAGGCTTGCAAATTCAAACTCAGCAGGGCATCCAAGCTGCGATTCCCACGCACGGACCACATCTCCTTTTCAGACTCGAACGTGTTAATTTTTTTTTGTGAGCCAATAGCGCAATCACCGATTAGTTCCAGCTGATCACCGTCCATGCTGTAACAAGGCAAGACGTTCAATGAAACGTCACGCCATGGTTCGGGAGTGGACGTGTCATCCTCACATAATGTATGCCTAGGTAAGTCGGAATCAAGGACAAGTATGGCTTATCACGCAATCAAAGAGTCATATCAAGTGAGTGGTCGTATTTTTGTTTCTTGCCCACCGTACGCAATGCTCGTAAACGCCGCTCCCCAGTACCAAGGAAGTGGATGGGGTTTTTTACGCTTGAGTACGATCAGGTGACGATATACCCCTCTCTCCCTTGTGGGGTTTAGTGGATCAGTCACCTGCGACGGAGTCAGCAGAATAGGGAGGCCGGGGTAATGTCCCTCCGAGCCGAGCCTTTTCCCGACTCCCGCCGATTGGACCAACCTAGTGCCAGGTACCACTCCACTCCTAATCGAACACAATTAGACGCTTCATGAACCCACTAGGCCGTTGTGGGACGTCGTATCAATGGTAAGTCTCTGAACAAAAGTAGGGGTGCTTCCATTCTGCCCCCTTTAGGGCTAGCGTTGTCATAATTGAATTGCGCGATCCGGATGAATTCCGTGAGCCGTCATAACCAGCTGAACTTTATAGTGAGCCGAACACGTTCCAAGGTTCATCGTTGTACTTGGCTTCGCTCGAGTTGTTCTCCGCGATTCTTTTGTGGATCCGAGTAAGAAGCATTGCCATCTAAGTCCTGGAACTCACAGCCGGCCAGTCCTGCAAGTTGCGAGCATGGAGCATTTCCTGTACCATTCCAAGTGCGCGATGTCCATGCTCCCGTCCGTTCCCTAGTTGATCCTGATCGACCAGATCCAATTCTGCTCTGAAAGTTCCGGACGGACTACTCGTTGGCTCCGGGGTTTGCGTCGCAGATGCATCCGTTAAACCGCAGGCCGTGTATGATGCTGGTTTGGGCGGTACGGAGATCCGGCTGCGCATTGCAAACGGCGGGGCTGGCCAGTCTGGTCTCATCGAAGCGTGGGCCAATGAATTCATTCGGTACTGTTACAAACAGGGTATCCCACCTTTCAAAGTTCGTTCGTAGTCCCTCCAACTGTCCGTGTTACTCAAACGAGTGCGAAATCAGGTTGGGTGGTACCTTGGAGATACTACTGAAAGCCTTGGATTCCTCGCTGCTGGGGGAAGTCGATATTGCGGTCACTTATAGTGATGCTGCAGAAAAGCAAGCGTGCAAGTCCGGTTCTGCGGTGGGGAGGCTATATGGTTTCCGCGTATGCTTCCTCTTTGTACGTTGTATCACCATGTGGCATTGACAATTATCACTCTAGGACCACTTTTTCCTCGTTGGTCCAACGTCGGATCCTGCGGATCTCAAAAGCTGTGGACATGACGTTCTCGCAATGTTCAATCGCTTCGTAGACCAAGGAAACAAGGATTTGGTGGTACATTTTACATGTTCTTTTTTCGAGGTATAACCTCTTAGGATATCTCAGACGCCACCAAAGGATCGGGAGCCTGTTCGTTTCCTCTCCCGCTTTGACAAGAGCGCGACGAACATCAAGGAAAGTGCGCTCTTCTGCGCGATCGGCCAGGTACGACTCCGCACTCCGCGGATGTGCAAACGATCGACCATCGTCGTTAGGTCCCTTGGGCATTGGCATACTCGAAATGGTACCATCAATACCCGCGGTTCCCGCTCCAAGCATTGAGCACAACGTCGGTGTTGTACGAGTATACTCTCACTGATAGGGGCACATGGCTGTCCTCTCCCTCGGACGTGACATCTAGGTTGAGCATCTTTGCCGAAGGCGGGGATACTGATCCCAATGATCCGTTGTTGAATCCGGCGCACGTCCTCCTTGGTGCCAAGGCGAACCCTGCGAACGAGGTGGTATGGAAAGCTTTCATGGAGTGGGTGAAGCTTCCCGATGGGGGACAAGAGGTCATCAGAGATTCCAAAAAACCGCCTGGTCTGTGTGGGGTACAGCTGTACTCTGAAGCTCCGTACGACCAGGAGTAGTGCTGTGAGCGTTCTGGATGAGTTTCTTGATCAAGTACTGTACGATAGTAGTGCAAGATAGCCGTGCTAGCACGATTACCCACCAGTGTTTCTTACTGGTTTTTCTTCATCCACAAGATTCACTCCCGTGTCGTCCCCAGCAGGCAAGTCTTGTCGTCGCAGCTCACCTGGACATCGAGCAGTTCGAGCATGCGGACGTGCCATGATGTCAAAGTGAGGTGGCAGCAGCCGAAATCACTCATAGCATGGATTGACGAGAGCTCTCCCAAAACATGGTTTTTTGAAAGTAATCGTTACCTACGGTAGTCGCATTATGCTGAGGCCATATCACGCATGCTTGGAATGTACTTGAAACCGTTGTGGCTGAGATCTGTTCTTGACGTTTGGGAACAAGCGGCGATATGCATGATAAGGTCAACCACCAACTAGGAAGGAAGCATCAAAAGAACCCCGTATGAGATCAAGGCTCCGCAGCTAATGACGTGATTGGCCGTCCAAATGGATTGTGGTTGTGAGTTATAAGTACGAGTCCTGCCACCCACGATTCCGCTCACTATATTTGAAACAGACGACCAACGCATATGGGGCAGCGTGCTGTCCTTACTCTGTTAGCTGATTGGCAAAGATGTTCAACAGGGCAATCTTGCGGAAATGGGTGCGGGTGATCGCACCCGGTTGCTTCTTTGATTCGTCTCAACTCGACTCAAACCGACAAGCTCCAGACGTCGTTGCGGCAGCACGTTCCAGAGCATTATCTTTGTAAACGAAGATTTTCCGTCCTATTACGAGCATTTCTACGGCTCATTAGGTTTTGCAGCGTCGCCAGGTGAAAGGGCGTACCATGAGTGAGCGACTCAACATTGATATCGCACATGATACACGAAAGCCACGTGATATACGACGGATAATCTACCTCGAACAACACACTACAAGACTTCTATCGTCTGAATCTTTTCTGTGAGATAGAGCGGCGACACCTTCGGGAGCAGCTGGACCACAATAGGGTGATCTGATGCGACCTGCTTGTATTCAGTGAGGGACAGAGGTGCGAGCAATAACGTGCTAAAAGGCTGTCTGAGCCATGCAAAGAACCGGAGAGCATATGTGAGCTTGTCCATTTGCGGTTGGCAGAAATGGTGTGGAGGAGAAAGGGAATGTAATGTCGAGGGAGAGCGCACATCTGCAAGTGGAACGTTGGTATCGCCATCATCGAACACTGTGAGCACTTCGACACCATCTGCAATATGATCCTCAAATGGCAGGGCAGAATCAAGGAGACATCGCAGCCATAGATGGACGAGCACTAGATTTGTCATGCCCATCAGATCCTGTGTCGTCTTGATCTTAACTATGCCAATTGCAGGTGTCACAACATGACAGAAACCTTGGGCATCACAGCCTGCAACCATCAAACCCCCCAGCAGAAACTTAATGCAAGGGAGGGTCAGCCATTGGCTGGCAAGATGTGGTGATAAGAGGTGGGAGACTCGGTCATACAGCATTACAACTGCATCAAGATAAGTTGTTAGTAATGTGCATAGTTTTGCCACCAATTTGTTCATCTCCCCCTCTTCTAGTAGTGGGGGAACATGTGGCAACATTGACTTGTGATACACAGTAATCTCTGCAGGGAGACAGCTGTTGTATTCAGATGCCTTTCCTGTCCAGGCTAGGAGAGTGGAATCTTCTGACATCAGCAAACTGACTCTTGTCTATCCAGTACTAGACAGGGTCCTAGACTTTACAGCAATGTTCTCAACTGGCTGGCTCTGACTAGCTCTGTCCTTGTCAAGAATATCCCTCAAGTCACTCAAAGTGAGCAATGAGAGAAGGGAAAAGAATGAATATTCCAAAGATAGGTATCATATATGTTTCTACACTACTTATATACCCTTCCAAATAGTACACAGACCAGTTTAGGGCTGGCATAGAAACTACTAGAATGTTCCATATGACATCATAGATAAGATAAGAGTTCAGGTAAAAACTAAATTCTAACATTACTCCCTTTTCAAGCCAAAGTGTCCTCACAAGATGGAAAATCAAATAGATGAGAAGGAAGACAATTGAGAGAAGAATGGAATTCTTTAAAATCTCTTCTTGCAAATATTCCTGTTGGTATCAGAATTGACTCATTGGTACAGATTGGGCAATTACATACTAATTCAACTTTTGAAGATCTCAGTTTCATTTGCTGTTTGGGTCTTATAGCTGTAGAGTGTTTCTGATGGAATTCTTTTACTGCATTTTGGGCACTCATAAGCTCTTTTGAGTCCTTCCATTCATTCTCTTCTCTTGGAAACCCTTTCTAGTGAACAAGATATTGAATAGATCCTCACTTTTCTTGAGAATCTAAGATTTGTTCTATTTCTTACTCTTTTCCTATGGGTAGAAGGTCTGGTAGTGGTGGAGGGGCTTTCTTTTGAGTAGGAAATTCTCCCTTTTTATAAGGATGAAGAAGGCATTTGTTGAATACCAAGTGAATTCCTCTCCAGGAAGGATCAAACTTTAGTTAGTATGTGGCTCATCCTTCTTTCTTTAATATTTTGAATGGTCTGAATTGCTTGTCATCCAATTTTTTTGTTGGTCTTTCTATTTGGATACTCATTGCCTCTAATAACACTAAATCTCCTTCCTTGTACTCTGGTCTTTCCTTCACTCTTCTATCATGGTATCTTTTCATGTCAGCTGCTGCATGTTGTAAAGCCTCTTTTGCACATACATGATTTGCTTTCATGGTTTCTACAAATCCTTTAGCTGCATCATTTCATACCATCTTTTGATTGGTATAGATTTGGGGAGTGAATCCGTAATTTAGGATAAAAGGAGAAGTCTTCATACTTGAAGACACAAGGGAGTTATGAGCAAATTCCACTAATGGTAACCAATCCACCCAGTCATTTTGTCTGTGATTGACATAAATCCTCAAGTATTGTTCAATCTAAGCATTGAATTGCTCAGTTTGTCCATCCATTTGAGGATGATAAGCAGTTGATGGATTGGCTTCCACTTTTAGAAGCTCATATAAACTTGTCATAAATGATGACACAAATTGTGGACCTCTATCTGAGATGATTTTGTTAGGTACTCTATGTATTGAGAATATCCAATCTCTAAAGATTTGTGCCACATTTGATGTCATGATCATTGATGACACTGGCTGTAAATGGATCATTTTTGAAAATGTGTCCACTGTTGTTAATATAGCATCTTTCTCTTTTGATTCAGGAAGAGGTCCAATAATGTCAATGGAAATTTGTTCCCATGGTCCATCTGTTGGTTTATGGAGATGAAGCAATGATTGCTTTGATTTTAGTTTTACCTTTTGATAGGCATCACATCCTTTTACATATTTTATAACATCCTTTTGAATTGTAGGCCAGCAATATTTTGTAAGGATTAGATCCTTGGTCCTTCAAATACTAGGATGTCCTGTAAGAGGATGGTTGTGATTTTGTATAATCACAGCTTCCCTCAAAGATGGTTTGTTTGATATATATAATAAAGGTCCCCAATAGAGCTGATTTTCTCTTTTGTTCCATTTGATCCCTTCCTTTTTCATTGCTTTTTGTACCAATACCTCAACTTTGGATTGAAGATCTACAATCCTTTCTTCAATAGTCTTGATAGAGTACATAGTAGCTTGAACATCAGACTTTATTCTCATTGATCTGAATCCTTTGGATCCTCTACTTGTTTCATCAAGATCTAAAACTTCTTTTGTTTCAGGTGTCTTGATTTGCTCCAGAATTAACTAGGCAATCCTATCTCCTTCTTTCACTTTGAAGTCTTTTTCTGATAGATTGAATAACAACACAAACACTGTTCCTCGATAATCTTGATCAACAACTCCCACTCCTACATCAATCATGTGTTTAGCAGCTAGTCTACTTCTTGGAGTTATTCTGCCATAAGTTTCCTTTGGTACTATGACTGATATTTGAGTATTAATCAATGCTTTTCCTTTTGCTGGGACTATTTTTGTTTCAGCACTGCTAATATTGTAGCCTGCCACTTCTTTTGATCCCCTTGTTGGTATTTTTGCTTTTTCAGACAATAGTTTTACTTTTAAAACATCCACATTGACAGAGCACACTGCAGTTCATTCTGTGATTGCTTCAAATGGTTTTTGAAGGAGGGTAATTTGAGAATTTTCAGTCTCTATCTTTTAAAGTCTAGCCTCTGGGACAGAGGATCAGTAGGGTTTGTCTTTCCTGGCCAGTGAACCAATTTAAAGTGGAATTCCTATAGGATTTGATTCCATCTTGCTTGTCTTCAAGATAGATCTTGTGGCTTTCTGAAGAACTCAAGATTCTTATGGTCTGTCAGAATCTCAAATTCTTCAATGGCATTCAATAAATAGTGACACTATTCTTTTAAGGCAAAGATGATCACTGCCATTTCTAAATCCACAGCATGGTAGTTTCTTTTTGCCTCTGTCAAGGATCAAGAAATAAAAGCAACTGGGTGTCATCTTTCTTCTTGAAATTGAGTCAAGATTGCTCCTATCCCAATACTGGAACCATCTATTTCAATCCTGAATTTCCTGTTGTCGTTTCTCTAGGAAAAGATGAATAGAAAGCTAGGGATTCCTCAATCCTTTCCTCCAGGTCCGTTGCTTACTATAAACTGGTAGTTGACAACAAGCTTTCACCAGATCACTTGATAGTGAGTATCAAATGAGTTACAACTTAGTAAAACAGATCCCTGAGTGTTCTTCCTGGTCACAGATTATTATCTTCTAGACTGGGGTTGGCCTTCTTCTAGCTTTGATAGGTATAAAGGGGTTGACTAGATAGTTAAACTGTACCAAAAGCCTAATCTATGTAGTTATGATGCTTGATACTAACTAATAAAATGTATTCCTCAACAACCATGAGACTTGTGGCTGTGTGAGAATTATGTGAAGGAGAGTCTCAAGTTATATAAGAAATGAGATAGGTAACTCCTTGTGATTGGTTGTGAATAAGTGGTAATAAAATCCCTAAGATAATACTACACTTGATAACTAATAAGCTTATTCCTTGAGAACAAGCTACTTGAGGTAGGGGTGTTAAGGTATGTATGTATGCCTTATGTGTTACGCTAAAGTGTAGACTCTAGCTATAGTGACCACTCAACAGTAGGTCGACCGACTGAGTACATTGGGTTAACTGCTCCTAAGAAGTCACGACACTAGGGCACTATTCCCAGTCGTCAGAGATGGTGACAAAGGAGAGAGACTTAGTGGGGCAGGGTTCCCACTTAAGGATCGAGATGAGACTAGAATCTAGCTGATATTGCATAGAACTAGCTTAGAGTTTACATGGAGAGAGTCGGCCTACTTATAGTCCATGGAAGTGGCTATGTGGGAGTGGGAACTATGAGTATCATCAAAGAAGAGGGATGATACGAGGAGATAAGGTCCAAATAGAAGATAGCAACAGTGAGAGAAAAGTATAAGATGAAAGATAAGGAATGCTACCGATGGGAAAATATGATAAGGCTATGGAAAGACAGTGAATAGGTAGCGAGGGGTCCAAGGAGTTGATTAAAGTTTGAAATAGCGCACGCTATTGTAAGTGTGCGCCCACGGGAATAGCTCAGTCCATTTGTAATAGTAAAGAAAAGGGAGGCTAGACAAAGAAAAAGAAAAGATTGTAACATTACCCCAGTGTTAGCTTCAAGTGAACCTCACTTGACTTACAACTCTCTATACCCTCTGTAAGAGGACCTGGTCATGTTCCCTTTAGCTTCACCATCGACAAAGAATTCATCCTCAAGTAGCCCATCATCCCAAGAAGGGCAACTGTAGGTGGAGTGGGCTGGGGTGTGTGGACAGGTACAAGGGGTATGGACACATTCGTGTTGGTAGTGACCTGGGGCAGCGGTGGAACAATAAGAGCAAATATATTGAGGACAATCACGTTTCCAATGGTCGATACTTCCACATTCGAAGCAACGAGAGGGTTGGTTGGATGTGAATGAGGGCAGTGGTCGTTCTGGTCTATGGATGGTGACTCTGACGACGTGTTGGAAGATGGTTCCTTCCAGAACTTGCATGAAGTATGCCTCTTGTTCATCTGGGGGGGTGGATGTGCTGGTTGGGGTTGGAGCTGGGGTGGACAGAGGAGGAGTGGCGACTTCTGCAGGTGTGTTGTCTTTCTTCTATTGATTCTTCCCCATTGCTGATGAGGGTAGACCATAAGGTCCTACTATAGTGGTCTTCCGGCGAGAAGATCGCTTCGGGGTTTGGGAGAAGGGTACTGACGTTGTAGTGGTAGGTGAGTTCGAAGTAGTGGATGGAGGTGAGGTTGAGGAGTGCTTGGGGGGAATGGGAAGAGGCTGGGGAATCGCCGGGGGAGAAGGTTCCCTGGGGGGTGGTTCGATGTGGTGGAGGGTATCGTGAAAATAATAGCTTTGATCATCACAGTGTAACTCCCCCTCCACATTCCAGACATGCATGAACAATGCCTTCAAGGACCTCATCACTGAAGGATGGCTTGTCATCTACATGGATGATATCCTAATTTACTCTGAAAACTATGAAGAGCACTAGGAACACATCAAATGGGTACTCCAATGATTTAGAGAAGAAAAACTGTGCCTTAAACTCTCTAAATGCCTATTCAATATATTCAAAGTTGAATACCTAGGGATGATCATCAGACCTGGCAAAATTGCTATGGACCCTGTCAAACTGAAAGCAATCGCCGAATGGAAACCCCCCTCCTCGGTCAAGGGTGTTCACTCATTCCTAGGATTTTGCAACTTCTACCAAAGATTCATTCCCTCCTTCTCTGATATTGCTCGACCCCTACTAGATCTCACCAAGAAAACCTCAATATGGAACTGGTCATCATCTCACCAGAATTTCTTCAAAGTTCTTTGAAACTCCTTCCTCTCTGCATCAATACTACAGATGCCAGATACCTCTACCCCATTCTTTGTAATGACTGATGCCTCTCTTCTTGCCTCAGGAGGAGTCCTAATGCAAAAAGACACCACAGGAGCCCTTCACCCCTATGCGTACCTCTCTCAGACCTTCGGATCTGCAGAACGAAACTACGATATCTATGACAGAGAACTCCTTGCTGTCATCCGAGCATTGCATGCCTGGTGGCAATACCTCTCAGGAATGGGACATCCAGTAACAATACTCACCAATCACAAAAACCTGACCTATTTCTGAGAACCTAGGAAATTGTCTAGACATCAGGCCAGATGGCTTCTCTTTTTACAGGATTTTGACCTGCAGTTCAAACATCTACCTGGATCCCAAATGGGACCAGCCAATGCTTTAAGTTGAATCTTAGACATCAACACCAGTAATGATAACATCTCAACCCTCCTACCTAACCAACTTTTCATCAATCTAATCGATGCCACATTAGCAGACAAAATTGCATCGTCAACCCCTGATGATCCCCTCATAAAAAAGACACTGGATGCCCTTACTTCCGACTCCTCCCTTTTCCCCAGGGCCCATAAAGAGGACTGGGCATACCTTGATGGCTGTCTCTACTTCAAAGGATGTCTATATGTGCCAGAATCTGCTCGAAAGGACCTAATTTCATATGCTCATGATTCCCCTTCTGCTAGACATAGGGGACATTTTAGAACCATCAATCGACTCCAACAGGATTACTGGTGGCCTGGACTGACCACTCAGGTCAAAAACTATATTAAAGGTTGTGCTACTTGCCAGGCTAACAAACCCAATACTCATCTGGTCCTACCACCCCTCTACCCAATTCCATCACAATGCACTCGTCCTTTCCAACAAGTCTTGGTGGACTTGGTCACCAACTTACCTCCTTCCAAGGGTTTTGACTCTCTTATGGTCATGGTTGACCATGGCCTTACAAAGGAGGTAATTCTCCTCTCTTGTCTAAAAACCATTGACGCAAAAGGAGTTGCCCAACTTTTCCATGATCATGTGTTCAAACGTTTTGGACTACATGACAAATGTATCTCCGACAGAGGACCCCAGTTTGCCTCGGTATTTGCCAGAGAACTTGGACAACTCCTTAACTACGAAGTCGCCCTTTCCACACCCTATCACCCTCAAACTAACAGAGAAACAGAACGGGTAAATCAGGAAGTTGAAACCTTCCTAAGAATATTCTGTGATGGAAACCTGAATAAATGGTCTGAATTACTCCCTATCACTGAATTCTGCCATAACTCCACAGTACACTCTACCACCCAATAAACTCCGTTCACTCTCATGATGGGCTACCAACCCTGTCCCTACCTGAAAATTGGAAAAACATTCGTCCCTGCACTACAGTCCTGACTCTCCTCCCTGGAACACTCCAGAAGAGAAGCCCTAGAGGCACACAAAAAAGCAAGACTCATGAGGGAATGAATCACCTCTAGATTTAAACCATGGAAAGTCAGAGATAAGGTATGGGTAGAAGGCCGAAACCTAGCCCTCCACCTTCCATCATGAAAACTATCACCTAAGTGACATGGACCCTTCGAAATCACACAGGTCTTATCTCCTATCACTTACCAACTAAAGATCCCTTCCACTCGGACAATTCAGGATATATTCCATGCTTTGAACCTCTCTACCTACACTGAAACAGCCGAACATGGCCCTAACCACTCCTTACCCCCCTCAATCACCATTAAGGGACAGGAACAATACAAAATCCACTCCCTTCTTTCACACAAAGGCTCTGAAACCAAGTAGAAATTCCTTGTCTGGTGGGAAGGTTACTCCAGGGTAGATTCAATGTGGGAACTGGAAGCAAACATAGCCGAGGATGCCCCTGAAATACTTGCTGAATATAAGAAGAAATTCCCAGAAGTTTTCACCTCTCTCACCTCCACTAAAAACCCTCACTCTCGTTGCAAAAAGTCCCCTCCGAACCATGCAGTCTCCTACTAAGCCCACCTCCAACTTGTTCATCAACAATGCCCCCATCATCTCTGTAACCACCACCTGACTCCATTAGTATGCCAGGTGCATACTCATTGCCTCCCTACTAGACAACCCAGTCATCTCTTTGGGAATAGAACATACCAATGAGTTCACCAGAAATACCCCCCTTATCCTTGCAACCCGAGCTTACTATTTCTATGCCTCCATTCGCATTCTTCATTCCAGGATTGAGCCCTCTCGTACTAGAGACTCCCAATTCATAACCATGGGCCACGCTTTAGTACATCACTGTACCTCTGTCCTTGATCTCCTCGAACATCTAGAGATGTTGGATATCATCAATCTTTTACCATTCTCAACCATTGGACATGTACTCCATCCCATCCTACTTTCCCTTTCAATGGACGACCAGAGTTATTATTTTCATGATACCCCCCACCACGTCGAACCACCCCCCAGAGAACCATCTCCCCCAGTAATCCCCCAAGCTCTTCCTATTCCCCTCAGACGCTCCTCAACTTCACCTCCATCCACTACTTCGAACTCACCTACCACTATAACGTTGGCACCCTCCTCTCAAGCCCTGAAGTGCTCTTCTTGCTGGAAGACCACTATAGCAGGACCTTATGGTCTACCCTCATTGGTAATAGGGAAGAACCAACAGAAGGAAGGCAATGTACCTGCAGAAATCGCCACTCCTCCCCCATCCACCCCAGCCCTGACTCCATCCAGCACATCCACCCCCCCGGACGAATAAGAGGCATATTTCATGCAGGTCTCAGAAGGAACCATCTTCCAATGCATCATCAGAGTCACTATCCATAGACCAGAGCAACCACCACCATTCACCTCCCACCGACCTTCTCGGTGCTTTGAATGCAGAAGCACCAACCATTGGAAGCGTGATTGTCCCCAATACATTTGTCCTTACTGTTCTACCGCCGCTCCAGGTCATTGGCAGCACGAATGCGTCCATACCCCTTGCACTTGCTCACACACCCCCATTCATTCTATCTATGGTTGCTCTTCCTGGGATGATAGACTACTCAAGGATGAGTTCTTTGTGGATGACAAAGCTGAAGGGAACATGACCAGGTCCCCTTATGGAGGGTATAGAGAATTGTAAGTCAAGTGAGGTTCACTTGAAGCTAGTACCAGGATAATGTTACGATCTTTTCTTTTTCTTTCTTTTAGCCCCTCTTTTCTCCACTACTATAAACAGACCAAATTATTCCCATGGGCACACACTTACAATAGTGTGCATTATTTCAAACTTTGATCAACTCCTTGGACCCCTCACTACTTAATCAATACCTTTCCATAGCCTTACCTTATTCTCCCATCAGTAGTATTCCTTATCTTTTGTCTTATACTTTTCTCTCACTGTTGCCATCTTCTTTCAGATCTTATCTCCTCGTATCATCTCTATTCCTTGATGATACTTGTAGTTCCCACTCTCACATAGCCACCTTCATGGACTATAAGTAGGCCGACTTTCTTCATGTAAACCTCAAGCTAGTTCTACACAATACCAGCTAGATTCTAGTCTCACCACAATCCTTAAGTGGGAATCCTGCCCCACTAAGTCTCTCTCCTTTGTCACTGTCTCTGACGACTAGGAATAGTGTCCCAGCGTTGTGACTTCTTAGGAGCAGTTAACCCAACATACTCAGTCGGTCGACCTATTGTTGAGTGGTCGCTATAGCTAGAGTCTACGCTTTAGCGTAACAAAAGAACTAGCTTCCTTATTGCTTCTTCTATCAAGAAGTAAAGCCACCCATCATTTCAGACAGAAGGAATCCCAGAAGGATCACGGGATCCTCCTTCTCAGCCAACCCAGTATTAACCCCCCAATATCGCCCATTGAGAGCACCGTCAGTCTCCTCAGAAGAAGAAGAAGAACCCCATTACGGAGAAGAACCACCTCTAGAAGGACTTGTCAGAAGAGCTATCCAAGGCCCCTAGAACAAAATCACTGGTTACGAACTAGTCTCTGTAGCTGAGTCATCGCTCAGAACAGCAGCAGAACCCATACCTATTGATCCCCCAGAACTAGAACCAGAACCACCCGCACCCCTTCATCGTCCCAATAGTCCCCTTTTCCCAACAGACTTGAAAGAAGAATCCGAAGAAGAAGACATGTCAGAAAAACTTGTGGAACTTAGGGCAGGTCTCCCCAAAGACTTCTCTGGAAACCCTGAAGACGCTTCCCAATGGATTCTTTCCATGGGAGCATACTTCCTAATGAATGGAAAACTCTATTCCAAATCCGCACAGATCCTTACCGCCCTGAATAAAATGAGCAAAGGGTAAGGAAAAGACTTCTCCGAAGGATGGTACCTTAAAATCGCGGAGATGGGTAGCAAAGAGGAAGTAAACAAAGAACTTACATGAGAAAAGTTCAAAAAAGCCTTTTGAGATATATTTACCCCTTATGATCCCAGTGCAAAAGCATGAGCTGACCTCTCTACCCTAAAACAAAGAAGAACCCAATAGGATGACGGATTTGAGAAGTTCATCTCCCAATTCCAACTCCTTGCCACTCGCTCCCAGATCAAGGATGATAGAGCTCTCATCGAATGGCTTATCAATGGGATGGATAGATGAATTGTAGTCAAGGTTCTGTCTTGTGAAAAGGAACCCACCACCCTGAAAGAATAGATTGAGAAGTCCAACCTCTTCCATAACCATATCAAACAAGTCGATGCTCTCTTCCAAGGGAAAAAGTATTTCCCCAATCACTCTCCCCATTCCAAATCCACCTAAGATTCAAACGCCATGGATGTAGACCACATTCATCTCTCCCCCACAGATAGAGTCAAATATATGAAAAAGGGAAAATGTTTCATGTGTGGCAAATCTGGGCATATGGCCAGAGACCACAAGAAGGAAGGATCGACCTCCTCTCCACCACCTAGACCCCCCAGAAGCCCACAGAGAGTCAGGGCTATCCCCACTGAATCAAAACTGGTCAAACCAGAAGACCCAATGAAAGAGTATTTAAATGTCCTCACCCAACAAAACGTACCAAAGGAAGAGATCCTCAAGGTTCTCCAAACATGCTTCGCAGAAGAAGAAGAGGAGGAGGACCAGACTGTAACAGTTGTTTCTATCAAGGATTTTTAAGAAGGGAAGAAGACTCAACGCCATCTTCCCAATTTCTTGCTCCTGTATTTATGACAAACTCTCATGCACAATCTATTCGCATTCCCATCCTCATCTCTACTCGAGCAAAAGTCGTCGAAATGAAAGCCCTGATTGATAGTGGAGCAACCGGATGCTTCATCAATCTAGCCCTTGTTCAGAAACACCGAATCCCCACCAAACCACTTGGAAAACCTATAAACACACAAAACGCCGATGGAACTAGCAACCAAGCCGGAAAGATATCCTCCTTCGTCCCTATCACCATCACCATGAAAGGACGAACCGAGAAACTCAAGGCATATGTTATTTCTCTTGGGAAGGAAGACCTCATCCTCAGTCTTCCCTGGCTTAGAACAGCCAATCCCTCTATAGATTGGATAACTGGCCAGATATCTCTATCAAAAACCCCCTCTCTCACCCCAGATCAGAGCCCCCAAAGATACCTATTAAGGTCTTTTAATCTTGACCTGGATCTCTGGACTGAACAAAACTTCACCAGATATCTTTGATCCCTAGTTATAAAGAAAGTCACCATATCAACTGAAGCAGCCCAGAAAATAGAAAAAGAGAAGATTGACCTCCCAAATGAAGTTTCTGACTTTTCCAATGTTTTCTCCAAAGAAGAACCAAAAGAGCTTCCACCACATAGAACTTTTGACCATACCATTGAATTGAAACCCGACTTCATTCCAAAAGTTGGAAAAACCTATCCTTTGAATCCGAAGGAGACAGAAGCCTGTAAAACCTTCATTGATGAACATCTTCACATAGGCAAAATAGTTCCATCCAAGTCGCCCCAAGCAGCCCCCTTCTTTTTCATACCAAAGAAGGATGGATTCCTTCGCCCATGCCAAGATTATCAATATGTCAATGAAGCAACCGTCAAAAATGCTTATCCCCTTCCTCTGATCTCTGACTTCATCGATAAACTAAAGAAAGCCAAATACTTCACCAAGTTTGATGTCCGATGGGGATATAATAACATCCGCATCAAACCAGAGGACCAGTGGAAAGCCGCCTTTATCACCCCTTTCAGATTATATGAACTGACTGTCATGTTCTTTGGACAGTGCAACTCCCCCTCCACATTCCAGACATGCATGAACGATGCCTTCAAAGATCTCATCGCTGAAGGATGGCTCATCATCTACATGGATGATGTCCTAATTTACTCTGAAAACTATGAAGAGCACCAGGAACGCACCAAACGGGTACTCCAATGATTTAGAGAGGAAAAACTATGCCTCAAACTCTCTAAATGCCTATTCAATACATCTGAAGTTGAATATCTAGGAATGATCATCAGACCCGGGAAAATTGCTATGGACCCTGTCAAACTAAAAGCAATTGCTGAATGGAAACCCCCCTCTTCAGTCAAGGGTGTTTGCTCATTCCTAGGATCTTGTAACTTCTACCGAAGATTCATCCCCTCCTTCTCTGATATTGCTTGACCCCTACTAGATCTTACCAAGAAAACCTCAATATGGAACTAGTCATCTTTCCACCAGAATTCCTTTGAAGTTCTTCAAAACTCCTTCCTCTCTACACCTATACTACAAATGTCAGACACCTCTATCCCATTCTTCATAATAACTGATGCCTCTCTTCTTGCCTCAGGAGGAGTCCTAATGCAAAAAGACGCCATTGGAGCCCTTCACCCCTGTGCATACCTCTCCCAGACCTTTGGGTCTGCAGAATGAAATTACGATATCTATGACAGGGAACTCCTTGCTGTCATCCGAGTATTGCATGCCTGGTGACAATACCTCTCAGGAACAGGACATCCAGTAACTATACTCATGGATCACAAGAACCTGACCTATTTCCAAGAACCCAGGAAACTGTCTAGATGACAGGCCAGATGGCTTCTCTTTCTATAAGATTTTGACCTATAGTTCAAACATCTACCAGGATCCCAAATGGGACCTGCTGATGCTTTAAGTCAGATCTCAGACATCGACGCCAGTAATGATAATGTCTCAACCCTCCTACCTGACCAACTTTTCATCAATCTAATCAATACAGCATTAGTGGACAAAATTGCATCATCAACCCCTGACGACCCCCTTGTGAAGAAAGCACTGGATGCCCTTGCTTCTGACTCCTCTCTTTTCCCCAGGGCTCACAAGGAGGACTGGGCATACCTTGATAACTGTCTCTACTTCGAGGGATGCCTATATGTGCCAGAACCCGCTTGAAAAGACCTGATTTCCCATACTCATGATTTCCCTTCTGCTAGACATGGGGGACATTTTAGAACCATCAATCGACTCCAACAGGATTACTGGTGGCCCGGACTGACCACTCAGGTCAAAAATTACATTAAAGGTTGTGCTACTTGCTAGACCAACAAACCCAATACTCATCTGGTCCTACCACCCCTCCACCCAATCCCATCACAATGCACTCGTCCTTTCCAACAAGTCTCGGTTGACTTGGTCACTGACTTGCCTCCTTCCAAGGGTTTTGACTCTCTTATGGTCGTGGTCGACCATGGCCTTACAAAGGGGGTAATTCTCCTCCATTGTCTAAAAACCATTGATGTAAAAGGGGTTGCTCAACTCTTCCATGATCACGTGTTCAAACGTTTTGGACTACATGACAAATGTATCTCCAACAGAGGACCCCAGTTTGCCTCAGTATTTGCCAGAGAACTTGGACGACTCCTTAACTACGAAGTCGTCCTTTCCACACCCTATCACCTCCAAACCAATGGAGAAACAGAATGGGTAAATCAGGAAATTGAAACCTTCCTAAGAATATTCTGTGATGGAAACCCAAACAAATGGTCCGAATTACTCCCTATCGCTGAATTCTGCCATAACTCTGTAGTACATTCTACCACCCAACAAACTCCGTTCACTCTCATGATGGGCTACCAACCCCATCCATACCCGAAAATTGGAAAAACATTCATCCCCGCACTACAATCCTGACTCTCCTCCCTGGAACACTCCAGAAGAGAAGCCCTAGAGGCACACGAAAAAGCAAGAAGACTCATGAGGGAACGAATCACCTCTAGATTCAAGCCATGGAAAGTCAGAGATAAGGTGTGGGTAGAAGGCTGAAATCTTGCCCTTCATCTCCCATCACGTAAACTGTCACCAAAATGACACAGACCCTTCGAAATCACACAGGTCTTATCTCCTATCACCTACCAACTAAAAATCCCTTCCACTTGGACAATTCGGGATATATTCCATGTGTCCAACCTTTCTACCTACACCGAAACTGCTGAACACGGCCCTAATCACTCCTTACCTCCCCCAATCACTGTCAAGGGACAGGAACAATATGAAATCCACTCCCTTCTCGCACATAAATGTCCTGAAACTAAACAGAAATTCCTTGTCTGGTGGGAAGGTTACTCTAGGGCAGATTCGATGTGGGAACCGGAAGCAAACATAGCCAAGAATGCCCCTGAAATACTGGCTGAATATAAGAAATTCCCGGAAGTCTTCTCCTCCCTCATCCCCACTAAAAACCCTCACTCTCGTCACAAAAAGTCCTCTCCGAATCATACAGTCCTCTGCTGAACCTACCTCCAACCTTTTTATCAACAACTCCCCAGTCATCCCCGTTACTACCACTAGACTCCCTCAATACGCCAGGCGCATACTTATCGCCTCCTTGTTGGATGATTCAGTCATCTCTCTAGGGATGGAACACACCAATGAGTTCACCAGAAACACCCCCCTTATCCTTGCAACCCGAGCTTACTATTCCTATGCCTCTGTTCACATCCTCCACTCTAGAATCAAACCCTCTCGCACAAGGGACTCTCAATTCATAACCATGGGCCACGCCCTAGTATACCATCGTACCTCTGTCCTCAATCTTCTCGAGCACCTAGGGATACTAGATATCATCAACCTCCTACCACTCTCGACCATCAGACATGTACTTTGCCTGGTTCTACTCTCCCTCTCGATGCCAAAGAACATAACAGTTGGTTTGTATAATCCGAAAGGGGTGATAAAAGCAGCCTTCCACTGGTCTTCTGGTTTGATGTGGATGTTATTATATCCCCATTGAACGTCAAACTTGATGAAGTATTTGGCTTTCTTCAGTTTGTTGATGAGGTTGGAGATCAGGGGAAGGAGATAAGCATTTTTGATTGTTGCTTCATTGATGTATCAGTAATCTTGGTATGGGTGAAGAGATCCATCCTTTTTTGGTACGAAGAAGAAGGGGGCTGCTTGGGGAGATTTGGATGGGACTATTTTGCTAGTATGAAGGTGTTCATCAATAAAGGTTTTACAGGCTTCCACTTCTTTTGGATTCAGGGGATAGGTCTTTCCTACTTTTGGAACAAAATCAGATTTCAATTCGATGGTGTGGTCAAAGGTTCTATGTGGTGGGAGTTCCTTAGGTTCTTCTTCAGAAAAGACATCGGAAAAATTAGAAAATTCTTTTGGGAGTTCGATATTCCCTTTTGCTGATTTCTAGGCAGCTTTAGTTGAGATGGTGACTTTTTTTTACAACTAAGGATTGAAGGTATCTGGTAAAGCTTTGTTTGGTCCAGAGATCTGGGTTGAGGTTAAAAGACCTCAATAGGTATCTTTGAGGACTTTGGTCTGAGGTGAGAGAAGGAGTTTTCGATAAAGATATCTGACCAGTCGCCCAGTCTATAGAGGGGTTGACTGTTCTAAGCCAGAGGAGACCGAGGATGAGATCTTCTTTTCCAAGAGAAATAACGTATGCTTTGAGTTTTTTGGTTTGTCCTTTTATGGTAATGGTGATTGGAATGAAAGAGGATATTTTTCTGGCTTGGTTGCTGGTTCCATCAGTGTTTTGTGCATTTATAGGTTTTTCAAGTGGTTTGGTGGGGATTTGGTGTTTTTGAACAAGGACTAGATTGATAAAGCATCCAGTCGCTCCACTATCAATCAGGGCTTTCGTTTCGACGACTTTTGCTTGAGTAGAGATAAGGATAGGGATGTGAATAGATTGTATACAAGAGTTTGTCATAAATATAGGAGCAAGAAATTGGGAAGATGATGTCAAGTCTTCTTCCCTTCTTAAAAATCCTTGATAGAAACAACTGCTACGGTCTGGTCCTCCTCCTCTTCTTCTTCTGTGAAGCATGTTTGGAGAACCTTGAGGATATCTTCTTTTGGAATGTTTCACTGGGTGAGGACATTTAAGTACTCCTTCATTGGGTCTTCTAGTTCAACTGATTTTGATTCAGTGGGGATAACCCTGACTCTTTGTGGGTTTCTGGGGGGTCTAGATGGTGGAGAGGAGGTCAATTCTTCCTTCTTGTGGTCTCTGGCCATATGCCCTGGTTTGTCACATACAAAGCATTTTCCCTTTTTCATATACTCAGCTCTGTCTGTGGGGGAGAGACAAATACGGTCCACATCCATGGCATTGGGGTCTTGGGTGGATTTGGAATGGGAGGAGTGACTGGGGAAATACTTTTTTCCTTGGAAGAGAGCATTGACTCATTTGATGTGGTTATGGAAGAGGTTGGACTTCTCAATCCATTCCTTCAGGGTAGTGGGTTCCTTTTTGCAAGATAGGACTTTGACTACAATACATCTATCTATACCATTGATAAGCCATTTGATGAGGGCTCTATCATCTTTGATCTGAGAGTGAGTGGTGAGGAGCTGGAATTGGGAGATGAATTTTTCAAATCTGTTGTCATGCTGGGTTCTTTTTTGTTTTAAGGTGGAGAGGTCAGCTTGTGCTTTTACGCTGGGATCATAAGGGGTAAACATATCTCGAAAAGCTTTTTTGAACTTCTCCCAGGTAAATTCTTTGGCTGCTTCCTCTTTGTCTAAATGACTCATCTCTACAATTTTAAGGTACCATCCTTCAGAGAAGTCTTTTCCTTGCCCTTTGCTCATTTTGTTTAGGGCCATGAGGATCTGTGCAGATTCAGAATAAAGTTTTCTGTTCATTAGAAAGTATGCTCCCATGGAAAGAATCCATCTGGAGGCATCTTCAGGGTTTCTGGAGAAGTCTTCTGGGAGACCTGCCCTGAGTTCAACAAGTTTTTCAGACATATTGTCTTCTTTTTCTGATTTGAATTCCTCTTCCAAGT
>JBBPLB010000120.1:1412-13564 GCA_038089595.1 Bothia castanella
GTGCCAAAGTCTGAGACATGTTGTGCCGATGGGATCCAGCACTAAACATAGCATAGAGATTACAATGTCCACCTTGTATTCTCAAAGGTCTCTGGGCGGCATATAAGCCAGACTTTGCCTCCCATCCGGGCATCTTCTAGTCCGCAATGGTCTCCCCAATCATCTTCTATGATATCCCCAGCAAACTCGCCATCAACGCGTGGTCGCCCAACACATGGAAGACGAGGTGAGTCGACCATGCGTCGGGATCATCGTGGCGCTGAACGCAATCACAGATACGCACTGAACATCAAGGGCATCTCCTACAAGACCGAGTGGGTCGAGTACCCCGACATTGAAGCGCTCGCCAAGAGGATCGGCGCGCCGCCCACCGGGAAGAAGGACGATGGTAACCCAGCGTACACCCTCCCCATCATTAACGACCCCAACACCGGCACGGTCGTCTCCGACTCGTTCCTCATCGCCGAGTACCTCGATGCCACTTACCCCAACGGCGTCACCCTCTTCCCCGCTGGCACGAAGCCGCTCGTCCAAGCCTTTGAGGATGGTATCGTCAATGCCCTCGGCGGGGTCTTGCCGCTGCAGCTCGCCGTCAGCTGCGGCATCCTGAACCCCCGTAGCGAGGCGTACTTTAGGGCGACGAGGGAGGCCAGTTTTGGCAAAAAGATTGAGGAGTTTTCACCAGAGGGTCAGCGTGGCGCTGATGTGGCAAAGGGCAAGGAAGGGTTCGCCGCCGTCGATCGGTGGTTGGCCAAGAGTAATGGCCAGTTCGTGCTCGGCGACACTATCTCGTATGCGGATGGTGTTCTTGCGGGCTGGCTCACTTGGATCAAGATCACCAATGCTATCTGGAAGGACGTTGCGACGTGGCACGATGGGCGATGGGCGACCTACCTGGAGAACGTGGAAAAGGCGGGCTATGCTTCCGTGAATTGAATTGGTGTCTGAATGGAGGGTGGGAAGTTGATCATGGTCGACGTACAGTGTATCAGTGAAATGTATCAGAGTCCATCAAGTTGGTTCAGACATTGTTCAGCTTTAGGCCATAGGCCACAGTCGTCTTCCCAATGATGACCGGGACCCATGATCTAAAGACATTCTAAGAGAGGGCATTCATTTATGTGATTCAAAAAGCTTTTCCAGTTTTAGCAGTCCTGAGAAATCCGATGATAAGAGAAAGAGGAAGAAAAAATAACGGGCCTGGCCGGGAATTGAACCCGGGACCTCCTCGATTCAGGTAACCCTAACAAGGAATCATACTACTAGACCACCAGGCCGATGCGTTATTGATCAGCATAGACGTTGTTATACCTGCCCAGTTCATTTTGGAGTAATTCTGAAAGAGTGTCGTACAAAGGAGTGTGAAACATGACATGTATAATGTACAGTGTCTCTATCTGAACCGGAAGATATTCCGTAGCGGAGTGGAGAGTCGACTTTTCGTAGTACCTTCGATCCCCCTCCGTAAATCAGTCTCAGTGATAGACAGTCCTTTCTGCTTCGCCTGAGCCTGAGCAGCTGCAGTCGGATATGTATTCTCCTTGGCGTGCGCAATTCGACAGGGACGCTCAACTGGGGTGGTTGCCGTGACCGGTTTGGACATTTCTGGACCATTGCTTGCAGCGGGCTGTGTAGAGTGAACTTTTCCGCTCGCCTTGGTCCGTTTAGGAGGCAGTCGAGATTTAGGAGCGGACTTTTTCTCCTGAATGTTCCTCCCGAGCGCAGGCGTTTCCTTGACCGGACCCGGGCCACTTGACGGTTTGGGTATGTTCGGCATCAGTGTGGATGATCTCTCAGAGACAGTCAAAGGCAGTGGCGAAGGACGTCCTGGTGGTGGAGGGGGAACAGCCAACGAAGTACGGTTCTGGGGTTCCTTGATAATCGTATCCTCGAAACGAACGCTCTTGACTTTCTTCAAGATACCTCTTACGTGTGGAGGTGTCGACGGATGGATGAGAGCAGGGCGAGGCGGTAGCGGGACTCCTGGAGGATCACTAGAGTGGTGGATGGGTGATTGTAATGCAGGCGGCGGATGGTGCAGAGGTATGAACCCGAGATGCGCGGTAAAACTAGTATGCTTCGCAGGCGTTGAAGTGTCTCCGGGAAGGAAAATACTTGTGTCGGCAATGATCTCCTTGGGAAGTTGACTGTCAATCGAGCCCAAGAAGTCGTCGAAGGCAGCAAGTTCCCGAGTAAATGACCATTCGTCGACGCTGGGTGTGGTACGAGTCATCTCCGTCTGTGGACGTGGCGTTTCCTGGGTGTACATCGATACCGCACTCCCGAGAGCAGCGCATTTTGACTTTAGGTCCGAGAGCATCTTCTCATGGTCGGTAAAGGATGGTGCAGGGAAGGCTTCAAATCGAGGTGACCAAACGCTTGGGGAACCTCGGAAGGCAGTCGGAATGTCTGGGTATTCCAACTGTTCAATGACGCTCCCTTTCAACTTCAAACCACTTAATGGCTTTCCACGGCGGACAGCTAGGGGCGCGTCAGGGGGAGTTGACGTCGTTCCAGGTGGCGGGCCAGAGGCGGACAGGCTTAGGGTTGGTGGCGAAGACGCATGTGAAATCCTTACGATATGCTGCCGGGCCTGCGATGTTTTTGACTCGCCGCGGAGGGTGCCAGGATCGACGTCCGCGGACTTGACAAGAACGTGTGATGTTGACGTGTGGGATCCTATTGATACATGGAATGGGGGAGACGCTTCGGAGAATGCATATGACTCTTCTGAATGAGGCATCTGGCTAGTGACAGCCGAGAATCTGGTCTTATCAGTAACACGTGAATGTTCTTGAATGACTCCGCGCGATTCAGTGGAAGATTTGACCGTGGCAACTGGAAATATGGAGCCTTCCGCGATCCATTTTCTTTCCATAGCGGGCTTATCGCATGTCCACGGGATATGTTTTAGAGGATGGTCTGGTGTCAGATGGTCCTACGATCCGGAGTAAACATATGCCTAGACAGATCATGGACGTGCAACTCACAACCCATTTCTGCACGTGCAATTGTTCCTTCATCATCAATTTCATACGAGGTATCGTCGGAGCAGTCAGAAGAGGACAGGCGTCTTCGGCTCCTTCGTCCCAGCAGAAATCACCCATCTCGAAAGCGTCAGGCCGGATGTGGAAGGGGAGCCGCGCACGATAACAGTCCAAGATAAAAAGAGGCGGTCGATGTCCCACCGGAAAGGGAGGGATTTCTTGCAAGTCACCATCTTCCCAGTACAAATCGGCATCATCAAGCACGAGGTTTTCGGCTAACAGTTGAGGCAATAGCTTGGTTTGGTTCAAGATATCTCTGATGTCAAGTGTGCTAGACGGAGAAAGGCTGCGTGGGGAACTGTCTGGTGAATCGACGCGTATGCGTGGTACCGACTGACGAGGGGGCATGGCGGTTCACGGGGAGTTCGGAGGGAAAGGAGAAGTCAGAACAACGGGAGGCTAACGACAGCAGCAGGAGATGGAGCACCGGTGGCTGACGCATCGGTGGAGGCTGACCACATTGCTGGCCAAGCATGCCAGTTAACGCAGGTCGAGGGTCTGAACATCTCAGGGTGAATGTCGACTATGATACAGATTCGAGTCAAGAATGAGCAGTCAATCCTTACACATTTGTGACATACAAAAACAATCACCAACGATATTAGGGCGGTACATCAAATCCTCAGCCATGGCAAACGCATCCTCTTCCCCTGACGCAATGCGTTTTTAACAGGAACATGACCCGAGGGGATACTCGGACTTGATACTGCGGTAGTATTGCATCTCGAACGATGGAACAATGTCTTGAACGATGTCTTCGCCAATGGAGGAGGAACGAATGGAGAACTTGGCGGGGGACACGGAGCGGATCGCCGTTCAAAAAAGCGGCAGTGATAAGGGTTGTCGTATGTTGGGCCCGGGGCATGAGGAGAACAGCGCGAAGGATGGCTCGAGTAGCCACAAACCGGGTATGCGATGGGAGAATTGGAACTGCCCACGAGGAATTCAGGAGTATGACGCTACAAGAGGGGAAACCGAGGGTGTATCAGAAGCCTGGAGACGCAAGAGACCGCACATACGTTGGGCACGTATATGAACCCCCCCGAGTGGCAGTCGGCATCAGAAAATATGCTGCTTGGGTTGCCTGGCAGGGCATCTCTGGAGGGTTCCTGGGCGTTAGATGGGTTTCAATGCATCTGTAAGAGGATGAAAGGTGATGCATACGAAAAGATCTCGGTGAGTGGGACCCGCGCCGTTCGGCGGGCCAGTCGGCAAACGATTCTTTCCCTTGCTGAGAAACGATCCGTCGCTTAGATGCCTAGTGCTATCCCCACCAACGTCGGTCCCTGGATGACCAGTAAGGCGGGTTGTATGCACGGTCGATCTGACATTGGAGACACAGTGGCCAGTCGAGGAAGTTTCTTTGATCCAACTCGCCAAGTCATCCAACTGTTGCAGTATATCTTGCATGTCCTCTAAAAGACCGTCTCGAGGAGGATTGGAGTTGACCTTGGCATCGCTGTCTTGGTGGTCCACGAGGGCGTGAGTGAACGCGTGCATGCCGTCCACCTCTGCTGGAACAAGGGCAAAAGTCCCTCCAGACGAATACTCTGTATCTGTCTCGGGTGGAGATAACACTGGAGGGCTGATCGGCGGAGTAAACGAACGATAGGGCCGAAGGGGCTTTG
The DNA here is from genome assembly GCA_038089595.1 of Bothia castanella. Classification (NCBI taxonomy): domain Eukaryota; kingdom Fungi; phylum Basidiomycota; class Agaricomycetes; order Boletales; family Boletaceae; genus Bothia; species Bothia castanella. The sequence continues at coordinate 6,088 of JBBPLB010000120.1, forward strand.
AAGGGAAGGGATCGAGACGATTGTCGTCCTGGCTGTCTAGTGAGTTGTTCCAACAGTGGTTTGTCGTGCTGGATGAGAATACGGCACTAGGTTGGCCCCGAACGCCGGGAAGGGTGGACAAGAGGGAATCCGACAACTGCGATGCAAAACATGGAGTGCACGTCGGTGAAGCGTTGGAAGCTGGTGTGCGTACCTGCCATGGGGAGTGGTCCTCTCGCGCTTGTCGCTCAAAGGGATAAGCTGGAGAGGACAAGGGCAAATGCGCGTCGAGAACGAGGTAGCGACGAGACGCGTCGTCCTGCGCTGCGATCTGGACGTCTCTGAGAGGCGCTGGGCGAGATGCCTTGTTGTACATGTCTGAAGGAAAGGAGAGATGGACTGGGCTGACTACATGGTGGTGAATGGACAAGTCAGCCTCTCACGCTGTTCCCATCCGCTCGTTTACCTCCATCCGCACTCGCGTCGGTGAGCTCCTTTTCATATTGCTTCTAGATGATGAATCTTGTTTTTTTGCACGTCAGTCCGATCTACGAGTTTGCGCTCGTACGAAAGACGACTTTTACGCTTGTTGCTGATGTCCATTCTCCGTGTCTCCGTCAATTCCTCATATCCATCTTTCAGAGGTTCAGTGCAGATCTCGTCCCCTAGTTCACCCGTCAGATCTTGTTCGCGTCCCCATGTCTTCCAACAACAATACAAGTGCTTCACGCACCACACTCGCGCCTTCTACCACTAACGGGACACTATCAAAGTCCTCCGGGGGACTCGTTCCGACCAACAACGTCACGACCAAGGACGGTGTCACCGTTCGCGCTCGCATCGACCCTACACTCACTGTCGAGGACGTCGTCCGTCAACTTTGCGTCAACCTCAAGGTCACCGACCCCGCAACTCATTTTGCATTGAGGGACCGTGACACCGATGAACTGGTGACAAATGACAACCTCAGAAAGAAGATCAAGAACAAGGTCCATCTGAGGTCCCTCTTTTCCTTTTGATTTTATTTCCTGTACCGCTAACTCTGTTCATCCTAGGCTAGTCAATGCCTCCCATATCGAGGCTGCAGAGATCATCCAGAAACTCACTTATCGAGATGAAAAGTCTCTCAGACTATCCTTGTTCTCGCTGCAAAAATTCATCAAAGTCAATATTCACACACACTATCCATCAGCTTGACTCACGTCACCTCTAGGAGGAAAAATTCGCTCAAGAGTTTCTTCATCGTGATGGGCTCCAAGCCCTCGTCCACGTCATCTATACCGAACATGGAAATACTCTTGCAGTACGTCTCAGCCATTCTATTTCTCAGTAGCACCAATCCTCAGCCAATCATCCAACAAGTATGCACTTACAGCAATGCAAAACCTTATGGACCTGGAATATGGTTGGTCCATGCTCAACGACGAGTTCATCTTCAAAATAGTGCAGATACTTGCGTCGCCTAATTCCCTGATCAATGTCTGTCGACCTGCGACAGCAATACTGAAGAAGCTTGTCGAAGCTGACCCCATGAACGCACCGGGTCCTGTCATGGCTAGCTCGAGTAGGGGCCCACCTCAATTACCACCAGACTCGGTCTATAAGTTCGGATTCCAGTGCGTGTTCGAGCAGATGCAGAGGGAGAAGGGAGCTCTGGAGACTGTTGTTAATCGTCTAGGAAGTGCCGATACTGCCATGGCACTGAACAGGCAAGCACTATCCTTGGATATTACCCGTATACTCAGTGGCTCACTGTTCTTCTAGTTTAATGTTGACAAACTCACTTCTGTCTCACGTGAACGATGCCAGATGGGATGAATTTATTTCTGAACTTGAACAGCTGAATGTCCGAAAAGCGGTCGCCGTAGGTCAAATCTGCACCTCTATGTTCTGACAAACTGAACGGTCCTCTTAGCGTCTCATGTCATCTCATGTCATAGACGATTTGACATCCTGTATTCTGGACTTCCAAGCGAACATAATCCGTGTGACCTACCGGAAAAAGACAACACTGGTTGAGCCTCAGGCGGAACCTACACACGACTCTCTACTTCAGTACATCTGGGACAGCAGCAAACTTCATGAAGAGGTTGATCCTGATGGCCAGCCACTTAAATGGAGAAAGCTTGGGTTCGGCAGTGAGAATATTATTGAAGAATTCCAAGAAGTCGGCCTTCTTGGTCTTGATTGTCTATTCCGTTTTGTCCAGAACGACTCGGAATCCTTTTCCAAGGTATTGCGCATAGTTGGATTGTAGAATTTTGGCTGATATCAAACACCAGGTTGTTCTAGAGCAACTAAGCCGGCCTGAGGAACGCCGTTGTCCAATAGCCAGGGCATCTAACGAGATCGTTGAACTACTCTCCGAACACTGGGCTATCTTCGCACCGGCCTGTGCATATAATTTTCTTGCTTGATTGGTTCAGAAATCTAACAAGTCCTTCAGATTCGACGCCAACAACCTTCCAGCCATTCTTCCTCAATTTCTTCAAAGTTCACACATTGGCAATGCATTTCTTTTTACGAATGTGGAGCGAAAGTGGATCTGCGAGTGATGATTTCGGTCGAATTGTTGCACTAACTCGGAGCCAGTAGGTCTTTCGTCTCACTGTTTGACACGCCATTTGACAGACCATCCTCGTTAATAAGGGTCAAGGTAGCACTGCAGAGAGAGAATGCGAAACCTTGGCATACGCTTGAACAAGAGTTCCTGGAATGCGAGTATCGCGCTGTCCGGGATCGTCAGATGCAAGAGCTAGAAGCCGAGGATGATCTATTGAGCAAGGTGCCTGTTCGGTACGTACGTCGACCCACAAGCTCGGAGCGCTGTGCTCATGTCAACCAGGAACCTCAAGGAGAAGCTTATGAGGGAATCTGCGGAGTTTGTCCGCCAACAACGGATACAATGTTTATTGCAAGGTACCTGGTTCATGAATGGTGTTCCGCCGGCGCAGACTGGGACCCTCAAGCGGTCCAATGCGCCTTGGAGATTTATGCGTTTGGTAGGAGTTAATCCATTCTTCGCCCTTCCTGTGCTCACGGGCGGGCCACTAGGATAATGGCCACAAATATTTGCACTACGTAGACAGTCCCGCAAAGTTCGAGGTTCGCAGCGGATTGGAGGATCTCCCAGATCGCATTGAAATTGTCGCCATCAGCCAAATTGCGACGGGCACATGTGCTCCGCCTCCAAGTGCTCTGCATAACCACGTTGATCTGTCTACCTCGCTCATACCGTCGTCGCTCTCCTTTTCCTTGTTGACTTCCAACGAAGGTTCGTTAGCGGATCAAATTGCCACCGACCAGTCGACGTGGGCAGACTGGACAGATGGCTTAAATATGATTCGACGCGACAGCGGGCATGTCACCTCTGACGAGACTGCAGGTTATATCAAAGCGCTCACGGAGATTGGCTTGAAAATCAAACTTCTTGGTATGCCCCATCCTCTGCCTTGATACTCCTAGCGCTCAGTGTACTTAACTCCGTCGCAGACCTTACAGGTGAAAAGGTCGACATACCCAGCGGACTGGTGGCTGGCCCTCCTCCCTCCAACACGGACTTTTTCTTCTCCGACCTTCTCTAATTTTTTTTATACGAGTTAGTGATTTTCGTTCCTGGTGTGTAAGAATGTTGCTTCGAGCGGGTGAGCACATTCAAGATCAAGATTCCACTATTAATTGCTCGTAGAGCTTGTTACAGTAAATAAGTCTGTTATCTCATCGAAAATATATTGGAGACAACGGTAAGGGTGTATGCAGTTGATGCAGCGGTGAGTCAGTGATACAAGGTAGCAGTTGATGCAGGTCGTGAAGAGGATACAGGGGGATATCATAAGATATGTGGCGTGTGATGTACGGGGGTTGAACCCGTAATAACGAAATGAATGCTGTGAGTTGGATCATAACCAAGATAAAAGGTTCGCCCAATACGAGAAAAAAATTGGGGAGGCGACAAGGAAACAACACCTTAGTTCACGATACCGTTTGTCTTTGCTACGTGATTCTGCTGTGAGTGTAATACTGCATACTCCTCGCCAGCCTTGAAAAAGGGGACAAATATGGCGTCCGGGTCCTTGAAGTCGTTATGAACCACGTTTACGAGGTAAGAGTCGTTCATGATATCCATGATGAGCTTGCGTGATGGTGAACCAGCATCATACACGTAGGCCCATTTACAACCTAGCTCATAAGCCTCGTCCTGAGATCGTCGATGAGCATCAGATTATACCATCCCACTGATAAATGAAACACCGACCTTCCATGCCATGAAGCTGATAGCCTCGACAGTGGTGGGTTGAATGATCTCCTTGTTGGGGAAAACACCCCAGGTGACAGCATTCGGCCCATCTGAATGAGTGTTTGTCCGTAGGTCGCCCTGCTTGTTGATGACATAGTACGTCATGTTGGGATCGAGCTCGATGTGGGATATAAGCAACTCCAGTAAGTCACCGTTCACGAAGAACTCCAGGTATGCCTAGATTCGACATTACAAACACCTCCTTGCACCACATGAAAGAGTCTGCTGACCTTTTGATAGACATAACCATTACTTGGACCCCAGCCAAGCTTCGGATCATCACTCCTTGCTCCGTTGACAGCAGGTTGGGAGTTGATGGTCAAGAAGCCAAACCGGTTCATCTTCGCCAAGTCTGAAGCGATAACAGAGGTCTCTGATGAGACTGGCTGGTCTGACCAAGGCAGTGCTTTGAGCTGATTCTCGCAGAATCGAGCGAAGAGATCAGTAACATCAGCAAAGGAAGTGGGCTCGCCCCAAAGTTTCAAACCTTCCTCTTTCTGTAGGGATGGAAAGAGCTCAACAGCACTGAAGAGACGCGCATGACTAACGCACCGTTTGCTTCAACGAGACACCGTAGCCATCCAGTTCACCGTATGCAGGACTGCGAGAATCACCGAAACGTCCATTGGGAAACTCGTCCCAGTTCTCAGTACGTGACAAATACGACTTGGTACGGTTTGCCCAGAATATCGGTCGAATATTCTCTTGTCGACGATTTGGTGTGAGAGACTATGAATAAGCTCGAGTTAGAATCAATGTGAACATGGAGTCGACGACGTACCTGTCTCCATGGCAGGGGCTTGATGGTCTCGATTCGGGGGACTAAGTTGAGCTCCTCAAGTAACATTTTGGTACCTTTCTCCAGATTCATGGTGTAGAAATGAAGGCCTTTGATACCGAGGTCTGCATCCAGGATCTTGCGGCACATGTCCGCGACCAGCTTTGTACCTATTTCTCTGACTTTCTCGTCGTTATTCTTGTGGGGCTCAAGGGCATCCATGAAGAATTGAGGAATTTTGGTCTTTGCAAGGCTTGTCGCCTTCAAGAACCCATTCCAAGTCTGGATAGGCGCAATACCAGGAACAATGGGGATGGTTATTCCCGCTGCTCTGACAGCCTTGACCCAGTCAATGAAGATATCGACGTCGTAAAACATCTGTGTGAAGATGAAATTGACACCCTCGTCAATCTTCTCCTTGAGATACTTCATCTCGAGGTCACGCTCCTCTGGCGGGAGAAGCTGAAACTGGGAAAACCCGGGGACCGCTATGTCGAAGTAGTCATTGTGTTCCTTATGGATGTGCCTGACGAGATCGACTCCATGAACGAAACCACCCTCGACGGCTTCCCATTCATCCTTGCCTGCGGGGGGGTCACCACGAAGGGCAAGGACGTTACGGCATCCGTGCTGCTTCGCTTCCTACATCATTATGTTGAGCTGCGGAGATGGGATCCTTTATGACATAACCTACTTGGAGGGCGATGTCGACCTTTTCCCGTGGCATGTTTGTGCATGTCAGGTGCATGCAAGTCTCGATGCCAAGGAGGCCCTGACATGTCTTTACCATCTCCGATGTAAGATCAGACGTCCGACCACCAGCATTCCTATGACCGGATCAGCTACGCCCGCCATGAGGATAGGAAAGGAGACATACCAAGTAATGTCAATAAATTCAGGGCCCAACGACCGCATGCGCTCTATACGATCGAGCAAATTTTGAAGACCCTAGAAAAGAGCAGGGATGGTGAAACCCGTGCTGCCGGGTGATGGGGAGCTAATGCACACCTGAGCTGTCCTTGGAGGGAAGTATTCAAAAGACCACCATATTTTACCCTCTTTTGTGGACTGTTCGATCTTTTTGCTGATTTTCATGATGGGGGGGGAGAGAAAGGGAAAGATCGTGAGGGAAAGAAGAGAAAGCAAGAACAAAGTGAGTCTGGGTATTTTCTCATTTACCGTTTCATAGCATTGCAAGAATCTACATCACGTGACCTTTGGTACAATGACTGCGCTACAGAAGGGGGTATGCTACATACTTTGCCTCCACGTCCGTCTCACGCACTGTACACGAGGTAGATAACAGAAGTTGCGACGATCAACGTCGTCACCACCACCATGATGGGGAAATGTACCCTGCGAGAAAGCATGAGACCGCAGCGCCATACTTCACACTGGATATTTCACCTTGACACGGAAAGAAACGCTCTCACTCTCAGCAGGTCCTTTACTCCACTGTGATACTCCCAAATGGCAGCAGCGATAGTGGCCAAGGCAGCAACAAGCTGTATGGTTGCCACAGGCAGGCTCGCTTTGCCAAGGGTCTCGTCGTCATTCCCGGTGGAAGGTCCAGGGAGACGTATTTCGAGCAAAGCAGACGCAGATAGGAGCACCAGCAGCAAGACCAGCTTCAGGTGTGCCAAAAAGTTGCGCTCCAGCATGCAAAAATCGCGGACTGTGCTGCCAACGACTTCAAGGGAGAGGGCCATGATTGTGGACCGTGCAAAACGTCGAGCTGGCGGACTTGGTGCGGATATTAAGTAACAGCACGTGACCTATTCGACGCGTTATTTGGATCATTGTTTGGCCGTAGTTGAGATTCATTCCTCTCGCTCTCTCTCGCGTTTCGATATTACGCTCATTAACGCTCGCCCAGTTTACGGGACTTACGATTTGACACGACTATCTACTCGCAATGGGTCTATTCAAGAGATTATTTTCAATCCGTAGCAGAAAATCAAAGAAGCGGTCGGCGGTGGATCCTCCCACCGAATCTCCTCTCCAAGATCACCTCAAGCCATCCCAGGTCGACGATACCGAGGAAGCAGTCAATCGCCTGTTGCGTTCCTCATCTTGCAGATATGCAGTAGGACCGCAGATTGGCATTAGCTCTCTGCCCCCCCTCCGTAAGTTCACCCGTAACCATTCGTTCGGGTTTAGTCGTGATCTTGGCCTATTCAGCGCATCCCATCGATTCGGTTATTCCCCCTCCAAAGTCATCGTCTACAACCATTGCCAGCGTTTCTGCCCGTAGCACCTACTCTGTGACCATTCATAGTCGCACCGTGCACAGCCGTACCGAGTTCCCGAATGCGTACCCTCCAATGGATGTGACCTTCACCCCAAAACGTTCACTCACGGACACGGCACGCCGTCGTTCCAAGAGCGTGCCCATCACGCCGCGGGACAAGCAACGTCTCCTG
>JBBPLB010000124.1:0-14952 GCA_038089595.1 Bothia castanella
TCTCACAAATAACGAACCATTTGGACAATTCCTCTCAACTTTTAGAATCATATTCTTCGGATTTATCATTGTGCTCAACGGTAGCATAGGCGGCACCTCGGAGCTCTTCATATCCGCGTTGGCTTATGTCGCTATATGTTCCATGATGCCTCGGTTCATGATCAGCATCCGTGAGCTGTATGACCAAGACTGCCGTGGCCGCTTGCAGGGGATCGACACCGGATTTGGTGTCTCGTCAGCCCCGATTGCTAGCCAAAACGCCGCCACATCAGCAATCGCATTCGCGGATGGCGCCCCAGGACAGGATCCAAATGGAGAGGGGGATGCCGATGAATCAGAGGGTGTTCGACTGGAGGCACGTGTTTGATTAATTCCTTTGGGCTGAAAGCGGGGGGTCAGGAAGTCGAGTTTTGATTGGCGACTCGCAGATTTATTTCACATATTCCTATGCCTCGTCTGCTGAATTCTGTGTACTCATAACGCAGCTCCATGCCATGCAACCGGTATTTTATCTGCGTGTATGTTCGATTCAGGGTTGTACACATCGGAAGCCACATACGAGTATTTCAGTACCAAGCATGCATTTCGGATTTGATAACAGTTGTGTGCGACACAGCCAAAGGCTACCGTTCCCGAGGAAACTCGGATCCCGCGACGAAACAATGTGGTTTTCCATAGCACACCAGACCATTCAAGGTGAAGACCTGGCATCTGAATAGTTGCGACTGGTAATGGAGAAACCAATCGTCCATTGGTTGTATCATATAAGAGAGAGTGCGTTCCAATAATATCTGCGGTCGTCACCTGTCACGATGGGGTAAACACGTTACAGTCAACATGAAGCAGGATGTCAACGTACAGGACAGTGTTGAAGCGCAGGGTGGATAGGTTGGCAGTGGCATCTGCTTCCTGTGTTTCTTTACGTTAGATTGAACCTCACCGACGATACGGGACGAGACTATAATCCGTCAACATATACCCGACATCGTGAGCTGTGTCATTGTAGCTGAGAAAATCCAAGTAGGTGGTCGAACTACGGCTCATTGAGTCAAGGTTATTTGACAAAAAGCATTTCATTGAGAGTTCCCATCCCGGCCCGTATAAGTGTGGAATTCACGTATCACAGCAGCCCCTGTCATGGGATACCGGTTGAAGGAGCACGCGAGGAAGCGATGTACTGGGGACAGAGTTGTTCTTGGATGTGCTTCCCCGACTCGACCAGATAAATGAGTTCCATTTTCATGAGATCAACTGAGGGATTCGACGAGGGTAGGCCGGAGCAGAGACAGGGGTGGAAATTGGATTGGACATGGCTGCATTGTCGGAACTGGGATGGGGACGGCGGGTATAACGAGGCTGGAAATTCAGGTGTTCTCGTCGTCGCCGGTTGTGGCTGGCGATAGCAAGTCGCAGGAACTCGACTACCACATTGTCCGTCTTATTTGGCGCGTGAAGAAGTCGAGTGTACCGTCACGTCGTTGGGTTGCTTGGGATGCAGACGCTAGAGCGCCGTCCTGACGATTTTGGAATGGAGCGTGGAATGGCCGAAACTCGCTTTCCCACTCCTTGGTATAATCGGAAGTCCCCCAACGTATCCACCTGTTCGTTCGTTCGACATTAGACATACGAGGCGAAGATTGTTTCCCCACATTCTGTGCACCATGGAAAACGATGGCAGATGGTCGCTTCATGAGGACGCGCAGCGCAGGACGATGGCACTTGACGACACACTCATGGTGTTTGTTGGGAGAGCGGGTTTGCCTGTATGCGACCATAAGGGACGTTACACGCGTAGTGTGTACCTCAAAAGTTTTCTGCATGGCATCGCAAAGGCCAGCGGGTCAGGCTGCTCGATACCGTCGAACAGGTTGGCTATCAACATTTCAATGAGCGTATCGCCGCAATCAGACCCGTTGGCAGTTCAAGTATACGATGCACGCACCTGCTTCGACGAGGTCAACCATCACTCCAATTCGTTTGACAGTGTCGACGACAGGTTTTTCGCATTGTCGAATGAAGGAGTTGGCGACCGATTCAAACCCAAACCTTCCCACGGGAATATTCAACCTTCAGTACACCAAACCCCAGCAAAGTCGAGCCTTCCATCCATCTCCATCCTCCCGAACATTCTTTCATGGATTTGGGCCATCCGACTTAAAATGCCAAGTACCGCTGGTGCGAAAACGATCCCAGGTAAGCTGCTTTCGACGTTGCTCTCCTCATGCAGTGCGGACTTGTTGTCTATGTGATGTGAATGGGAGGGAGCGTTCTGAGGTTCGCCTTGAAAGGTAGCTATGCCTAGCAAGAGCAGCCTGTCCTCTCGTGCTTACATCGTTCAGCTGTCGCACCTTTGCTCACTCAGACAGGAGAACTGGGGGTACTGCTTCTTGAATGAACAGCCTCGTTTGATGTTACCCAGTTTGCTTTGTTATGGGTTTAATTAGATGTAAGTCCTTTCTTCTTCCTCGCCTGTGCATTGACTTTTATCGTCTTTTCAGTTTGTCACATGCGTTGGATGCGCGAAGTACAGAATCCGATTATAGCACCACAAGTAATCTGCACATTGTACCACGTCTGTACCCCCCTCTTTGTCTATCAACAGTATCGCGGAAGCAGCGTCGCGCAGGCTTGCACACGCGCATTCCCGGTCCACTGGCCTATTTCTAACGTGCATCACATTAGTCTATGGGTCCATGTACTCGAATCGAGTCTTGTTCATTCTTCACGCTGTCATCAAGGTTAGGTTTGGACGCAGGAATGCAATAATGCAAGCGAAGTCATAAGATTGGCGCAAACCCGGGCAGGCTGTACAGATGATGGAGCAAGGAAAGGTCAGTCTCCCTCCTGATCAACCATGTGCACAGTGGCCATCGCCATGGTCCCAGCGATGCCCCCTGCCCGGAGGAAGAGGTGGCTTTGTTGCCTCTGAGTTCCCTTCCGTTGGCGCCGTAGAGCCGCCCAGCTTCAAACGAGGCGCAATTCGGTGTCTTGTCGCATGCGCTTGCGAGCCAATACTGGGCCATATCTGCGATTGCATTCGCAGATATTGCCCCGGGGCAAGATGGCAATTCGGTGGACGCGGCGGATGAATCAGAAGGTCTTCCACTGGAGGCTCGGGTGGTGGGGGATGGTGTGGGTCATGTTTGAATGAGGGCTTGGTTCGAAAACGGGGAGATACGACGTGCTGAGGATTTGATCGACAAACCGTGTTAGGAATTGATATAGTTGAAATAAGTACGTGAGTTGTCAATCAAAAATTCGCTGGCGTGTACCATCCGTGGTTCATTGTATTCTATCGTCCCCACCTTCCACCCAAATCCTCGTTCAAACAAGAGGCCGATCATCTCCCGACGCCCAAGGCTCGAGTCGAATATCCTCCGATTTGTCCGTGTCCCCCTCGTCAATCTGATCCCCACCCGAGGCAACATCCGCGAAGACGATTGAAGTCAGGACGGTGTTCTGGTGTGCAACTGGTTGCGATACAACGCCGAATCCGGTGTCGACCCCCTGCCAGCGACCACGGAGGTCTCGGTCATACAGCTGTCGGATGCTGATGATGAACCGAGGCATCATGGGGCACAAGGTGACATAACAAAGCGTGGATAGAACAAACATGTATGTGGTGTTGAAGGTACCTGTATACACGTTTTGAAACAGAGTGGCAATATCGTAACACATGATGCTAGAAAATAAGAGGAGTATGATCAAGAGATTAGCTGTTTGTAATAAAGCGAGAGAGGACAATGGAGGGAGAACGCAATGGTGACAAATAGGAATGAGGGAGCGGGAAAATGAAAACATACACACATGAAGAAATAAATGACACCATCTCTTGTCAATTGTTGCAAGTACCGATTGGGCTGCCACTTCTTCGTTGCCCTATACATGTCGACCGACTGCCTTATGGTCTGTGTGACGGCCAGAACCAAAAGTGCAATGCTGAGACCAAACAATGGGATGACAATACACCAGTGCAACAGAATCGGGGGATTGATGTACGCGACATTGCAAAAAGAGAATTGGAGAACTGGAACAACGGTTACTAGAGAAAGGAGCCAAACGTCATCATGTAAGATTGTAGTGATACACACAATTAATCCCGAGACATGCCTGAGAGGTACGTATTGGGATTGTTGTAAATGCCTTGATAAACCACGAGAATAATGACCTGTGGGATGTAAACGAACAGAAGGACATAAAAGATCGGTTTGGATCGATTCCACATTGCATATACACGCAGGATCATTACCACTGGAATTATGATTATAATCGGCAAATAAGATGAAGGATACTAGTAGGACAACGCACAATCGGCAGCATTATAAAATATTGGGAATGCCCAGACAGGTATGAGATAAATTACAGTGCCTTCGGAATATCAATCCATGTTGTGTACTTGTAGAGGTTAGTAGATCGCCATGCTTACACCTATGCAGCTATTGTAAATATGGTTGAAACTGAGACTGAGGTGCGCACATCTAATGGAGGATAGGCCTTAATTACCGAGGGGATAAGAACGTAGCGAACGTACAGACAGAGGGCCCGGAATGAAAGAACTACCAACTGCAAGTGTGTTCAGCTCCATCGGGTTCAAAATTTAATCTGGACGTACTGAGACCATTGAAACTTGAAGAAGGTTTTATTTTCAGCTGTGTTATGTGCGGTACAATATCCGCAGACCTACAAAGTCCAAAGAAGGCCAGGGTAGCGGACCTACAGCACTATCAATTCAGACAACATGTATTAAAGCGAGCTCTGAGGCTGTATGCGCACCAGAACATACAACGTAGAAACCCAGGTCCATGGCCTGCACTGCGTAACTGTTGGCATCACAGGGGTCATATAAGCGTCGCGTCCTTACCCAAACATAGTCGATCTTCAATTACTGTCAGTCATAGATTATTGCGTAGAGCGGAAAACTGTACCTCTGCAGAAAGTGTGAGAACTACAGAGGTGGGGTCGTCAAGATCAATGATTCATTCTAGTGCGTAGTGCACGCAAGCATCACTCACAATAGTCATATATGACAGCAGTGACGACGACAACTGCATCGGTCCATAAGCATTCACACGGACCGAATTCATGAGGGAGTGACCGACCGGAGCAGTAGTCACTCATCTGGAGAAACTCCAAGGAGGACTGTAAGCTGGATGCCATGACTGGTAGGACGCAAACAGCAACGTCTATCGTTGCGTAACGAGGAAAATTCAAGAGTGTGACGAGGAACAGTGGGAGTCGTTCAGCCTCAGCCTTGCAGCTATGTATAACATGTGCCTGGCGGATTAGCTAATTGCTCCAAGGATTATTTGGAATAAAGAACAGCTCACGACCTGTGAACATCCGACAATCAGGGAACGTAGAATGGAGACAATGTGATGAAATTTTCATTGTCGCAAGCAGAAGAATTTCATTATATACACAGCACGCGCCTGGCCGAAAAGCGCTCAAATCCTACGTCCACTGTTGACTAGTGGAAGTCATATATATCGGAGTACACACTTGATGGGGGGGGGGACCATCCTATCATCAACAATCAGACTTATGAGTGTCAGCGGCACTCGTGACGAATATCCAGGGCTCGCCGGTCACATAAATGTAGCCTACGCTGCGGAAGTGCTGCGGAGAGTTGTGGAGGCTTGTTCCAGTGGTACGGGTATGGGTAACCTGTGTGGGTATCAGTACCCTTACCCACGCGGGTACGGGTAGATGAATCTATCCGTTCTTTGACGCGCTGGACACCGCGCTCAGGGGAAGAGCTGGCAAAACCATTATTATAGTATAGGTGTGAGGATAAGACGGAGCGCCAGAGCATCACATCACACTGATGCGCGCCGAAGTTATCGGACCTCTCAGGCTGATCGAATCCATCAGAACTTGCGCTCCTGTACATCTTGCTCGCTGGCACCCTATAACTAAAACGCGTCAATTCCGTCGTAATGGTATAGCAACTCATCCGTAGGTCAGGACAAGCATATCTACTTTGTCAACGCCGTTCACCTTGTACAGTGCGTGCTTTAGGGCAGCAACGAAACAGTACTAGTGTCGATTGTACCAGCGAGGATTGAAAGTGCTGCAATAACTAATCGATTGACGGGACGGTGAAGGGCTTAGTCAGCAGGGAACATTGTCAATGAGCACAGCCGCAACGAAAGCGTTTTCTCTCCGACCCTCTATCTGACTTTGCATACTTATGTTACATGCTATCCCTTCACATCCCCGCCAAATGTTCGTTGTCACTAAATCGCAAGCGCAGGAAAAACTATCCAAAACTTCCGTCCTGGATGTCTGTAGCGTCTACATCCCAGAGAACCGACGACTCGCTGGTATAGTTGACTGACGCGCGCGGCTGTCGCGCCTAGTCAGAGTTCACCGCAGTGTTTCCTGTGGTCGGTTCTGATTGACGAGACCAGGGCCGATGTTTCTCGTTAAATTTTCGATGCAGACAGTTGGGTAGTGCGTTCGCCGTGTCCGGATCGAAGCGGACTTGTGAGTGAGTCATTCCTTTCTCGTTCTTGCTGACATTAGTTTGTCGGTGTCGCTCTGACCATCTCATCCCCATCGTGAAATGTGATATATATGCGCAGGGGATGATGTCCCTCTTGACGTCACGTGCGATATACACGTTAGATTCCACTCTCCAAGCCCTGACGCGTCGCCGACTAGGTCCGAGGTCGTTGGTAAGCCAGCAGATTTGTGAGCAAATCTTCACTTCTCCGTCTCGCGCACATGGCGTCGTTTCGACTGCAACAGTGCTGTCAGCTTATCTTATCGCAATGTATAACTGTTTGCGCAAGTGCAAATCTTCCTAATAACACCACGTACGAGCTACACATTGAATCACACCAATACCTACCCTCCTTTTATCATTTGGCGCCAAACTCGCTAGACCGCGTGCGTGCCTGTGCTCTCAGGCATGTGACGCTTCGTTTCTACCAACCTTTTGTTCAGTATCGGTGAGCTCACATTTAGTGCCTCGATATCCAAACCATTTTCCATGACTCGCAGAATGTGTTAAGTATGATCCCGCAATTTTGCTCACCATTGCGCTTTTGGGCCTCGCTGTTACCCAAACCCTTGAGACAGTCGGTAGAGATGTACAAGGCAACCAAACGGTGGCAGCCAAACCGATACACGAAACTCCCAGTGCGAGATGGAATACTTTATTTTTTCGCGTATGTCTGTCTTTACCTCTCTCCTCTCTTCTTTTCTATCCATCTGGGACACCCTCTCCCACCCTTTTCACTTGAGTGCTCTCGCATAAACTCACAGCTCCATGATTCCCCAGTAACACTCTTTTCAACGTCAAGTTTGTGCTCCGAAACATTCTCGGCAATAGGATCAGCACCACCTCGATGTTCTCCTTGAACTCGTTTTCTCGTGGATGTGCACCATGATACTGTGGTTCATGATTGGTATCCGAGAATTGTACGACCATGATCAGCGTGGCCGCTGGCAAGGGATCGATGCAGGATTCGGCGTGCCGTCGCATCCCATTTCCAGTGATAACGTGACCGTGTCTGCGATTGCGTTCCCGGATGATACACCAGGGCAAGCCGAGGATGCGGAAGATGCGGGTGAAGCAGAGGCGATTCGACTGGAGGCTCGAATGCCGGATGATGGTGTGCGTCAGGTTTGAACGACAACTTTGAGTCGAAATCAGTGACTAGTTTAGCTGTGCATTCCCTTCGTCTTTCGGACACCATCTAGGGGCCCAGCCCAGTTCGCTGCTCTGTGTGAGATATTCAGTTCGGTGGTGTGAACCAAGTGATTCCGTGCGGTGACTATTGAAAACAACACTACAGTGCATACTGTCAAAGCATAGCAAGCCTCTCTTTCTACTTCACATCGCCCTGGGAGGCATGAGCCTGGGCATTCGAGTATTGTCATCGAACTGTGTCTTTCGTCCACTTTGTCGTCAGGAGACTGTAACGGACAACGAAGGAGGAAAAAAAGAGAGGGGTTCCTCGAAGTGAACTCGTTTAAGACACTACTTACGGCGGTTGTGGTCACCATGCTGGCAATTGGGAGTTGCTGACGATACGGAGCAAGGTTGAGGCGGCCTCGTTGGCTTTCACAACAAAACAAATTTGCCTTCCGACAACACATCGGGCTGGGTTCCACCTTCCACGGACAAAACAGGATGCGAAGGGGTCCGTGAACGAATCAGGTGCGATTCCACTCCAAGTCAATACCCTGGTACGCGTTCAGTCTGAACGATCATTTTCCGTGTCCGCAAGCGATCATCGGAGAGCTTCAATGCGATACACAGACCTTGGCAAACACATCCGCAGTCATCATATCGAGCAATTATCGATCCCCGTTGCTCGGCGTCCAATGCGTCAAGTGAATTAGAGAAGGTGCCAAGACCATATGGCATGTGGAACAGCTGCGGGCGTAGACGAAGCATACCATGGATCCTATACAAGGCTGTAGAGCCTGAAAATGAGGCAAATTTGCTGTACGAACGGCTCTCGACCTCGCCCAGGATGGATGAAAGATTCCAAAAGCACATTACATAATCACTACCCAGGCTGCGGCGTTTTGACTTTCAACCAAGTTGGGCTTGAACTCAAGCTACAGTACGTCCGCCAGTGGTATGGATGCATGTTGAAAGGAACGAAGAAGTACCTCGGAACCTACACTTTAACTTGGGCCCCCTATCATTTGAAGCGCAGGAAGGCGATGTGTCGACATGGGACTTCGCTTGGCACGAAGGGGCACGTTCATTACTTTTGCGGCTGCTGCGTCATCTTATGAACGCCGCTTCTAGATCTGATTTCAATTAGCCATTATCAAAGTAGGGGCTCTTCGCATCTCCAGGCATTTTCCTGGCCCTCCAATTTTTGTGGCTACTACAAGGCCTCTCCAGCCATGTCGTAGTCCGCTTTGCAGTCTCTCCGCCTAACTGACTATGCATCCGGTGAGTTGTATTACAAGCGCTGTTGATGTTTATCTTACAAACGAATGTAGTCGCATTGATCACTGCTGTTGGATATGACTATAGTGGGTGGTTTTCCATGCACCCTTTATCTTGGAATGAATAACGCAGCGCTTTTGCCCAGTCCTCACGTTTTCAAAGGAGGTACATATGTCGTTTTCCTTGACCCTTGCCGCTGCCCTACTCACTTTCCATTTAGGTAAAATATGTATGGGTAAATAAATGACAGCCATGAATCGTGCACTATGTCCCTGAGGGTATTCCAGTGCCAACCCTGGACTAAGGGCTCTACAATGTTTGTTATCGTGCGTATTAATCTTCAAGATGCATTCCGCTTCACCGTTTGCGGTCTGATCTTCTCATAGGTCCGTTATCTTGGGATTATCTGGGCTGTGTATGTGTCGTCCGCTGTAGTGCATGCCGAACAGTTTGGTTAATCCGCGTCCATGCTCAAGTTTGGCAGGAATCAGTATGTTCACAACTAAAACATGGGTTGACTTTACTGACGAGATACCTCCGCAGCTGGTAGTAGCTTCGTCCCCGGCCCTCCGAGAGTCAGCTTTTTGATGCTTTACGTCTTATCTGCTGTTGATAACTGCATCTTAACAGATGTATGTACCCAAATTCCGCTCGCGACCATGCATTAAAGGTGGAATAGGTGTAAGTACATCCAGTTTACAGCCTGCCACAATGTTGGAATTCATGCATTCGCAAAGGCACCGCATTCTATCTGGCGTCTGAGGGGGCCTTCCAGGTATTCATTGCCACGGCTGATCGTAAGTTATCATGTAATCAGATACGTCTCTCATCCACATATTGATTCCAATCAGTGTTGATGATTTTGTGTGTATGCGCAATGTGGAATCGATCTAAGACAGTCCTCTACCTTCTCGTATTCTGTTACATATCAGAAGTCATCCTTTCATTCGTTTTTGTAGGGATCTACTACAACCCCAATACCTACTTCTCAGGTATGTCTCGGTTTATTTTGAAGCATTCTTGCGGTGTTGACCTGGTGATGCTATCTTTCTTCCACCACTTCTTCAGTGACAGTTGTGCGAGTTGCAGATGCTGCACATTGCAGTTACTCAATCAATCTGCCGTCCCACACAGAGATATACTACACGATCCCTCGATTCGTTCTTGCTGCTCTGCTGTTCATCCTGGTTGTTATTGAAACCTTGATGCAGTCGATTTATTTACACAAAGCGACAAAGCAATGGCAGCCCAACCGGTATATGGTATCCATCATGAAGGAAGGAATTTTTTACTTTTTCCTGTGTGCCCCTCTTCTTTCGCTTCTTTTAGCGTTCCCTATCATCTTTCCCCCGGACCCCCTCGAGCACATGCATAAAACTGACGCCTCTGATATTTTATGTAGGAACGTACTCTTCAACATCATGGCTATGATCGAAAGCGACCCTTCAACAGATCATACCTCGATGCACATCCTGACCACGTTTTGTATTATCTTTATATGCCCCATGATTCCTCGGTGTATCATCAATATCCGGGAGATGTTTGCCAGTGACCCTTGTTTCCGCAGTGAGGAGGGGCTCGACACCTCATCACACGATGAATCGTCGCAATCTATCTCATCGGTAGACGTTTGCTCAAGGGAGGATCCTATCGGGATTGACGTGAAGATGCTACAGCTTGAATTGATCAGAGACTGTGGGCGCGAAAACAGAGTAGGACTTGGTCGACTGTTGATTGACAACCCTCATTAGTACTACCCACCTCCACCGCCTCCGTAGATACCTGTAGGTTGTAGATAAACTGACCGAGCACTTCGCCACTAGATATTTTACGGTCGTACCGTGAGCTACTCGCACTATCGCGGACTGATTCTAATGGACGTCGCTGAAAGTAGTTCTGGGCGCAACTTGGAACGTCTAGACTCTACGGGCTTGCCCGTGTCATCATCAATTTCTGGCGTGCGCACGGTCACCAGATAGGCAGGTGTTACCTATTGGACCCAAGCGGGCTCCTATTATCCCGCGTTCCCTAACCCCATGAACACGGGGACCTCGTCGCAGTATTATTAGCACAGGAACATCGTAAAAGGGTTGAAGATCTTCGTCGCCAAGTATGTCCTTTTTTCCTGCAGAATGCGGCATGTAACGCCCCACGCGAACATCGTGACTGACCTCGTGGTGGCCCTCTTTTAAGGCCGTCCAAACGCGCTGCAAGGGTCACTGTAGCTCACAATGGATTCGTCCTTTGAACCTCCCAAGCTTTTCAACAACGACTCTGACGATCTCTACGCGTCCAGAAAGCCCGACAAGGGCAAGCAAAAGGCAAAAGGTGTGTCCCGTGCAGATGAAGCCATCGCGTCTACTGAGGCAAGTGGCGTCTTAGAGCCTCTGACAAATGTGCAAGACGTCTCCCATTACCAAAATTCCTATCTCGTACACTCTCAAGTGCATGATGTCTCGATGTCAGCCTCGGACACTGATTCCGTGTTCGAGTCTGAGTCTGAGTCAACGCAATCTCCACCATCGATATCTATGGATACGCATTCTATCGCGGGTGGAGGTGGCACAGATGGCGGTGAAAGTCTTTACCAGTCCGCCGAAGAAGAAAACGCAGATGATCAGGTGCATTTATTCAGTTCATTCCACTGGCCAGGATCTCACATTCAATTGTCGATCCGTAGATGGATATAGATGCGCCGCTTCTCCAACACGACGAATTGGACTTGGCATATTCCATCAAAGGCATGTATCGCATTCTAGACCTCATCTCGGAGCAGGGGAGTGGCGGTCTTGGTGAGTAGGCCCAAACCTCAGCACGCCGATCCTCGACGCTGATCTGGGATCAGTCGATAAGATCATCATTGCCCAAAATTCGCTTGAGGCGTTCATCAATAGTGTATGCCCGCGCGCATACATGACGATGACCAAAGTCAATTTCAAGGCTCTTGACAAGTCCGCCATCAAACCGGTCGGCGTCTACGGGAGCAAAGACGAAATCGTCCGATTTCTATTGCAGCTCGCCGCCATTGACCAGAAAATGTAAGCCCGCGAGGATCGGTTTTCCTCTGTAGTCATAACACCCTATTTCAACAGTGCGGCACAGCTCCTCGTCGATTCCGATACACAGTCACGCACGCAACCGGCTCTCCGGTCCGGCTTGTACATCGTCGCTACGCCCGAGCAAACGGGAGGCGCTCATCAGGTTTTCGTCTTATATTGGCCCGAACAAACGACGTGGGATGACACCGCGTCGAGTTCCGTTCGCCGGAATCGTATCACGTTTATGAGGTTCGTTCCTATACGTTCCTAGACGACAAGTGTCTGAGATGGGGCACAGGTACCTGACAAAGATGTGTGATCAAGTAGTATCTCTGATCTCATCTGAACACGCACAAACCATACTCTGGGGCGAGGAAAATGACGATGAAGACGACAATGACGATACGAGTGGGATGGACCAGGACGAATCGGACCGAATGTTCACTTTCGAGGTCGCGCAGACCAACGAGCAAGAAGAGTCTGTGACTGTCCGGGAGGGCTTCAAGGTAAATCAGTTCTCGGTTTGGGTAGTTGGGCTGTCTTTGTTGAAAAATTTCGATTACAGGCTATTTCGCATGCGATCGCGCTTCCAGAAACACCACCTGAAGATCCAGATCCTCAGAAGCCTGCGCCGATCAGGCCGTTCTTGCTCTTTGGTGAGACGACGCAAGGATTCATGACGGTTGAATACCAAAAGGCAAGGGTCAACCAGGAAAACTTTAAAGGACGTACGACCTCGCTCTTGCAGCTCGAATCATTTTTGTAAGGAACTTCTTTGTTCGTCGGGGATTATATTCTTATAATTTGGTCGATAGAGCACGCGACCGTCTCGTTCTGAACGAAATGTTGGACGACGAGGCCGTGAGAATATTGGTTCAGTGTGGACTCGAGAAGCGATTTCCGGGGGCATGTAGGAAATGGAAGCATGAATCCACCGCCATTCGAAACATGTCCGATTCGCGCGTCACGGCAGACACCAGGATTAGGTTAACGAGACTGGGAGAAGAGCTACCTGCGCTCCAACGTTCGTTGTTTGAGGGAATTCTGGACGAAGTAGTGCAATTGTATCCGTGAGTACCAGCGCGTCCTGTTTGCATGGCGCATATACTCACTTCGGGAAATGTTAGATGCTTTGACCGCGCGGCGTTTCTATATCCTGAGGATCAAGGAGAGAAATCCGTGGATAATCCCGGTGAGTTGGTCCGCTTTTAGGAATGAGGTCAATACATGTTGATTCACATCACTTCAGAACCCCTCCCTAAGTTCCTGGCACTCTATCCGAAAGCAAACGAGAGAGTCACGCAACAGCTGAGCGAGCTTCAGAAAATCTCGGACCAAGAATTTCGAGTCGCCAAGGATCGCCTTAGTCTGTTCAAGGAGCTGGTTCCGGTCTTGGGGAAAAAATATTTGAAACTCGACAAGGAGACTTCTCTGAGGATCTTGACGGCTATTTTGGAGGGGGATGTAGAGCAAGCCAGGGTGACTGCGAGGGAGAAAAACTTGGCTGTTGGTGGTGGCAGCGCGCATCAAAGCGCAAGGTTGAGCTTCAACCCTTCGACGTGGGCCCCAAGTATCGGATTGGTCATGCGGAAGGCGATGTCATCTGGAGGCAGCGATACGGAGGGTATGATGGACGATTGGATTCGCCGTGCAACGCAGGCTGCAAAGCAGATCTCTGATAGTCAGCTCTTGAGTCACCTGGAACAGGACGTGGAACGGTTTGCGCCACGTATCCCGGAGTTCAAAGTGTGGGCGGACAGGGCAAAACAGAGGGCATTCGAGTACCTGGAGAATAGTATTGCGAGGATACTAAAGAAGCTCACGCCGACAGTGCACAGGATACAGGAAGAACATTGCAGGGATCAGATCAAGCGCGAGCATGGGAAGAACGCTCAAGAGGAGCAGGAAAAGCTGAAAGTGGAGTTGATCAAGCATGTGAATGATACGTCTGCGCGGACCTCATACTCGTGCGTCTCTGGGCTATCCTCGACCTGATACTGACGTTGCCTATAGGCATACATTTACCATCGATAACGCGGAAGAGCTAAGGCGGAACCAATATAGTGAGTAGCGGCGTCGTCTACGTGCCCTTGCCCGGACGGCGTCTCACCGTACTGTAGGCTTTTATCATTCAACGTCATATCAGATCTCGGGCGAGCGAGCGTCACAACAGGATCCGATGGTGAAGTACACCGTGCATCTGATGAACCTGACGACACAAGATCAGCACGAACTGCAACTAAATTCGAGTGCAATCCCCTCACCGCGGTTCAAGTTCAAACACCCATTTTCATTGCCATTGGGTTATTCCGTGGCGTACGTCACCGTTTTCTCCCCCTACTCGTGTATGTGGTGCTAAACTGTGTCTTTTCTTTGCGCAGCCGAGCGCAGTTGCTTGAAGGAGAAAAAATTTTGCTCGTCGTGACTGATCGTGCGGGAAACTTGAATGTCTACCTCGAGGGTCTGGCGGGTATCGATGGTGCCATCACACGGGGACGTTGCAAAACCCTCAATCGTGAAAAGATTGGGCATGATTTCGTGTTGGCATACGACGAATCGAAGAAAATGCTGGCCATTGTGGCCACAGACAAGGTATGTCCTCGCTTATGTTACGTCAGTTTGATTGTGTATGGTTGTTGACACGCTACATGTCCATAGCTCCACCTGCATGTTTTCGTCTATGACGATGCACGCGGCTTCCAGGCGCTGGGGAGCGTGATCGACTTGCGCCAATGGTACAACGAAGGGGGATATTTGATCCGCAAAGCGTGCTTTGTGAGTGGGAGCGAGGAGGTGGTGCTCGTTGATTCGCAGGCGCAGGCGAGGGTCTTTTCTTTGGTCACACTCCAGTTTCGGTGCGTCTGCTCTTATTTACTTTCTTCCTCGAGGGTGAAGCTAATGTGGAATTGGATGCTAGACCTGCTACACTGCAACTCAAGCAGGTGCCCTATGGTATCAGCTCGACGCCTGATGGTGCTTGTCTGCTGGTTGCGCAAG
>JBBPLB010000126.1:9341-20288 GCA_038089595.1 Bothia castanella
CCCGTTTAAGGTCGCTGGGCTCCCCGAAGTGATTAAAACGAGTGCGGAAGCACCTGCCGAGGTTGTTCAACAAAGTAGGTTTTTCCACGTGATCATTAGGGATGAAGTTAATTGTATCTTCCCCCAACAAAATTGCCCGCTCGAGGTCACCAGGCTCCCCAAGGCGCTCAAAACGAGCGAGGAAGGAATTTCCGAGATTGTTCAGACGGGCAGGCCTATAAGGGTCACCATCAGGGGTGCGGTCTACAGCTTCTGTATGTACCGAAATCGCCCGCTCGAGGTCACTCAGCACCCCGAGGCGTGTAAAACGAGCTTTCAGGGAATTCCCAAGGTTGTCCAACAGAACAGATTTGTTGGGGTGACCATCGGGGGTCAGGATGACAGCGTCCTCTTGGACTGAAATTGCTCGCTCGAGATCACTGAACTCCCCTAAACGTTCGAAACGTGAAAGGAAGCAAAGGGCGAGGTTGTTCAACTGGGAAGGCTTGTAAGGGTGTCTATCGGGGATGAGGTCAACAGCGTCTCCTTGCATCGAAATCGCTCCCTCAAGGTCACTGAACTCCCCGAGGCGCTCGAAACGAGTAAAGAGGAAAGTACCGAGGTTGCTAAGGCAGAGAGATTTGTCAGGGTGACCATCAGGGCAGAGATCGACAGCAGCCCCTTGCGTTGAAATCGCTTGCTCGAGATCACTGAGCTCCCCAAGACGCTTGAAACGGGCGAAGAAGGAATCGCCAAGACTGTGCAGACAGCGAGGTTTGACAGCGTGACCATCAGGGGTCAGCTCAACAGCATTCCCTTGAACTGAAATTGCTTGCTCGAGGTCTTTGAGCTCCCCGAGGCGCCGAAAGCGAGCTTTGTGGGAATTGCTGAGGTTGTGCAGCTGGGCATGTTTGTTAGCGTGACCATCAGGGGTGAGGCCAATAGCGTCGCGTTGCGTCGAAATCGCTCGCTCCAGGTCGTTCAGTTCCCCTAGGCGCTCGAAACGTGTGGATAAGCAAAGGGCGAGGTTGTTCAGCTGTGCAGGCTTGTCAGGGTGATCACAAGGGGTGATATCAATAGCGTGTCCTTGGATTGAAATCGCCTGCTCAAGGTCGCTGAGCTCCCCGAGGTGCTCGAAACGAGTAAGGAAACGAATGGCGAGGTTGTTCAGCCAGCTAGATTTGTCGGGGTGACCATTAGGGGTGAGGTCAACAGCACGGTTTTGCACTGAAATCGCTCGTTCAAGGTCATTAAGCTCCCCAAGGCGCTTGAAACGAGTGAAGAAGCAACAGGCGAGGTTGTTCAGCAAACAAGGTTTTTCTACGTGACCATCAGGAATGAGGTTGACTGCATCCTCTTGCACCGAAATGGCCCGCGAAAGGTCACTGAGTTCCCCGAGAAGCATGAAACGAGCGTGGAGGCAAATGCAAAGATTGTTCAGCTTGGCACGTTTATCTGGGTGATCATCTGAGGTGAGATTGACTGCATTTCCTTGCACCGAAATCGCTTGCTGGAGATCGCTGAGCTTCCCGAGTCGCTGAAAACGAGCGAGGAAACCAATGGCGACATTGTTCAACCGGTCAGGCTTGGCAAGGTGACCGTCAGGAGTGAGGTCAACAGCTTGCCCTTGGATCAAAATCGCTTGCTCGAGGTCTCTGAGTTCCCCTAGGCGCTGGAACCGATTAAATAATGCGGAACCGAAACTCGCTAGCCGCGCAGGGTGATGCCAATGGCGGATTGAAGTAGCCTTGACTAACCCCTCCAAAAGCAGGATTGCCTGTTGGAGGTCGTTTAAATGCCCGAACCGTTGAAAGCGCCACAGCAACTGGTCGCCCCAAGTCCATGGATCCTCGTCCGTGAAGTCTGAAGAGGAATGCCGATGCACCGCTGATTGGCCACCCGCTGGAACGGGGTTCATTTCACGTCTGGTGTGCAGCTGGAGACGGTAAATTGCAAATCGCGTCTCATAACTGTCTGTGGAGCTCAAGTTCATCGCCTCATGAAGCAATGCTCCGACCTTGGTTGCGTCGGCTACATTTTCCAGCATCTGGAAACGCGCGTAATGTACTATGGCCAGCCGGATCAATGTGGATGGTCGGTCGATGTGGCCGATCGGACGGAAAGAAAGTGCATCGCAATACAGCGCGATGGGAATGTCGAGTGAAATACCAGTCTCGGCTGCTTGGCAGAAAAAGAATTTCGCCATCGCCATGTTTGACAATGCAGCTGGACGGCAGGGATGGCCAGAGGGACAGACATCCAGCGCGCGCCCGAACTGCTCGATTGAACGCTCAAGATCCCGTATTTTCTTGTGCTTTAGGTAACGCGAGAAAACGCTGTGACCTTCATCTGTGGCATTTTCTAATTCGCTATAACCTTCGGTGGTTAACTGTAGATACAACGATTAAAGACAACGACGTCGACACAAATCGCCTGCTTACGCAATGTGGGTCAAGGACCGATGGATTACCGCCCTCGTTCTTCCATGGTCTGATAGTCACCAAAAGAGACGCACACGGTGACACATCATCTCCATCATTTGAGAAGGTGAACGCTGCCCAGGGGTGAGTGCACACACCTTCATGTAAGATTATGTCCTACTCACGAAGGTCTTTTGCATTACGGTTCAGTAGTTGTTCCACCGTGACCGTTAACTCTCGCAGTAGCTCCCCATTACCCAACATTGGCTGGAATTCGAACGATGCATAGATCCCAAGACGAATGGTAGCAGTTAGATCAGATGGACTACGAAATTGGTTAGGTCTAATGTGAGTAGGAAAAAGGGTGTCTCACGTTGGAACCGGTCCACCCCATTCAACAAAATCGTCATTCAGTAACGCGCGTTTATTTTCGGTTCTCCATTCGAGGCCACTATGCTGTACTACAGTGTAAAAGCCAGCTGGGATCCGTCTCATACCACGAGAGACATCTGTTGCCCGAATGGCTAACGGTTTCCGTTAGTTATGTTTATAAACTGTGTTGAGCAAAATCGCACTCGTGATAACTGTTTGTTCGTTCCCGTCTGCGCGCGCTGCACCTGGGAAAGAGGGGACACGGACCGCGGGCTCAGGTTCCCTTGCTCCTACTCCGTACATCTGGGGATGGGATCAGGAAACGCTCGGTGCTCGTACGCTGTCCTGACTGTGAGGCTGCTGGGTGGAACGGTGGGTAAACCTTGTAGGTGCAGAATCTCGAAACCCACGATTTCTCGATCTGGAATTGCTGACCCGAGCGCTGTTTGTCGGCGATTATACGCACGTCTTAACAGCAAGCGGGGCAATGATGACTGTATGTCGGAGTGCGACTGATGGACAGGGAACCCGGTCTCGAGGCACGCGTCTAGCCGCTGACTGATCCACCGTTGTTTAGTTCGAAAAACAGAGATACTGATGCACATACTGTTGAGAGACATGTCCGAATCGCTCTTGTGTGGATGCTTGCTGGCACCTCCACAGCAAATATTAAAGTGTCGTGGAATCAGACCAAAGGGCAGAGTACCAGCGAGATTGAAATCTTACAATTGTCAAGCCTGCCCGACTTGCTTGGGGAATGCCAATTCGAACGTGCGAAATGTCTCCACTAGTAACGAATATTACGTAGTTGTGTCACGAAGTTGACCACACGCCGAGCTTGTTGTCGAACGCGATGGTCGAAAGTCTTGAGGTCGTCATCAAATACCGCGGTGCAAAATACAACCAAGTCGCCTCCCCCGAAACCCCCTCTGCCGAGTTCGCCATCCTCAAAAAGGACCTCGCCCATCTCCGCGTGCACTCGCCATCACAAAGGAACGTCCGGCGCGTGAACGGGTCGTTTATCCTCCGCTGGCCCGCTGCAGGGAATCCAAAGGTAGAGGGATTATCCGTGGGTGGATAATCTTTGTACTGTTGTCGTGCCAATGGGGCTGACACGCTGGTCGCGCGCGGTCGTGGTGTTTGGGTTTCTAGGCTTCGCTGCATACCCGCTGGTTCAAACTATGTAGCGACGACCCAGAAGCACTCAAGCTCCGCGAGTTTCTCTCCATGTAAGCTTCGTCGTCCTTTGTCCATCAAACCGCGGATCTCACTCGGAAGCGCCACTCGCTCGACTTTCAGAGAGTCCATCACGATGGCACAAGAGTAAGTTGATCGCTTTTTCTGGATCCCTTCTTGCCTTGCTAACCCGCGGCCGCTTGCTTATAGTGGTGTTCTGATTCGCTCTACCATCGGTGCGCCGCTTCCACCAGGTGTTCAACTGCCACCAGGGTCAATCCGCAGCGAGAGAGTGAGAGATCCATTGCCAGAGGTTTCGCAACAGCCTGCCACTGCACCCACATCCGTCTCGACTCCCCCTGCTAAACCGCAACCACCCCCACTACCACCTCCTGCAAAGATCCCACCCAGTGCCGTACGTTTGCGCTTCACGAGCATGTCGTCGTATATCTCATGTGTGCTTGCATGACAGCCCAGGTCGGACAGACACCCATCCCATCTAAAACGACGCATGAGCGCTCTCGACGGCGCATCTCCGCCCAACCAAACACGGCCCAAACTTGACGCGCCGGAAGCGCAGGTACAGCCCACGACCCCCGTTCCGGCGATCAACAATGACCTCCAGCAGACCCACCTGCCCACGTCCCCCTGTGCAGACCGACAGCGCGGGTCGACCACCCCCGGGGCGACGCCCTTGACGAATGTCCAAGCTTCTGCCCCGGCTCCTACACACACGCCCACCCAGCCCCATCCTCCAGAACCACAGACGAGACCTCCCTCGTCGCCACGTGAACCGGGCGAGACACGCCCCCACACGCCTCTTCCCAACCCTGCACCCACACCTGCCATGAACCCCCCAGCCTCCATTCCAGCTGACGTGCCAGCACCAAGTCCAAATCCAGTTCTAGCTCCGGCCATTGGTGCCCGACCGCTCCCACCGCCCCGCCCCACCCTCTCCTCCCCCGTCCCAGGCTCGCCCTACCCGAGCTCCTCGTCCTCGAACAACGGCGACCCACACCGACCACATCGCGGTCGTTCCGATGTGAGCCGGCTCACACGCGAGCTGTGGGACACGCGCCGCCAGCTGACGGCGATACTGGCTCGCGAACAGGTCATCCTCGACGACCTCGAGCGGCTCGGCGCGCGGCCCGAGGGTACCAGTTCCGGTCCGGGTGCGGACCGGTACCATAACATGAATGGTGCGTCGGTCCTTTGATCGTCCGTGTGTGGGTGCTGAACGTGTTGACAGAGCTCATGCGTTTGGAAGCCGACTTGAGGACGGAGAGGGCGCGGCGCGTGCGTGCGGAGCGGACGTTGAGTGATGTGGAGCGCGAGTGTCGGGCGCCGTTTGTCGTGCCGGCCTTGTTCCAAGCGTTTTTGAGTATATCCGAACTCTCCAACTGAGCCGTTTGTATTCGTACTTTTTTTTGGATTTGGTTGGATGATCATGCTTCCCTCAGGAACTATTCTTAATCGTACCGGACTTGTCATGCGCATCGTCGCTACGCGTTTGATTACGCCATAAGAGACAATTAAGTGTAATAAGATCCAATACAGGAGTATGTTACTACTCGGTTGTGGGGCAGTTAGAACAAGCAGGGTGATATCGCCAACACGGCAAGGCTACTCGAGCAGTGCTAGCGCAAATGAAACAAAGATGATCAGCGGGGCGACTATTGCCCGGCCGCATAATAAAATAAAAGTAAAAGGCGACGAGGGCTAGATTCGCTGTCGCTTGGAGAACCTGCCCATGTCTACGTCGATCGTCGTCCGCTCGATGTGGTCAAACACGGACCCCAGTGCGTGGGCAATATCTGGAGGGACAGGGCCACTCGCAGCGGCCATCATGTCCTCGAATTTGCGCTTCAGACCATCGAGCTGCTCAGGCGAGAAATAGACGACGGGTTGCTGGTACTAAATGAGAAACGATCGTCGTGCAGGGCGGCACTGTACTTACGGGGCTGTGTCTTGCCTGGGGTGCGACATCTTCGGCTGCGAGCACGGTCTCCGATGCTGGATGCTCCTCTTCCCCAGGTGTGTCGGGATGTGGCGGTTGCGGAACAGGGATGGCGGGATGCACCACTGGAGGTCCAGGAGGTATCGGATGCCCAGGTGGTCCGGGATCCACCATCAAATGTGGCGGATGCTGCATATTCGCAAAGACGGGTGGTGGTACCGGAACGGGGACCGACCCCGTTTTTGGTGTCGCCTCGAGTTTAAACTCGGACGTATGCGGCGGTCGACGAAACGATGCCGGAAAGCTGGGGTGGGCTTCGGCGTGCGTCATGCGTATCCGCAAGAGGTGTTCGTTGTCGTCCATGACGGTGATGCGGAGCCAGCCCCCACAGTGGTAGCGCGTGATGCGGCTCCGTGATTTGCGGTCCGAGTCCTGGGTGCGGGACTTGGACTGTTCGCCCTCGAGCTGGGCACAAAAGTAGGTGACGACGGTGGATTTTCCACCACGTTTTGTCTTCTTTTGGCTGGAGAGGTATGATGGTGTGAGTGGCAGGGGGCCAAGGTAGCGGAACAGAGACGCACTTCCAATGATAATCCGAGGCCTCTGCGAGGAAATCTCTTATTCGATTGGAACGATTGTAGAGGTGTTCGCCTGCGACAAAGAATCCGGGGGGTACGCTGACCATGGTATCAAAGTCGAACGGGCGGGTCTTGTTGAGCGTGACGAGATTGAGAAAGTCGTCGAGGGACATGGCGGCGGTTGCGATCTGTCCACGGCCTGATGTTTCGGCAGCCATCTCGGAGGCGACCTTGCGGGCGTTCTGCTTCTCCATGCATGCTGCGCAGACTTTGAGGTGGCCGCCGCCTGTGCGCCGAGGGGGAAAGGTGTGAATGGGGCCAGTATATGGACATCGGGTGCACTTTTGAGCGAGGGGTTCTGCTGGGATAGCGAAGGCGTGGGGCGGGGGTGGTGATGAGGAGGAGGTTGCTGTGGGAAGTCAATTCAAAGGGGAAAAGAGACAGCGCCGGGGGAGGAACTTGCCTTGCATCTCTCTGCGGGTGTGTTTGTTGTCTTATCCCTTTTTCTTTCTGCCAACCGCCGCGACAATTCAATGGTATCACGTGATCATATTAGTCTAGGTCGACGTCAGACCACCCGTCCAAGTTTCCAACCACTTGGTCCACATATCCCGCTCAGCGTCCTTCCCAACCACGAGGTACAACGGCCACACTTGCCGCCCCGCAGCAACACCCTCCCCACGAACCACATCCACCACCAGATCATCCGGCCGCTTCCCGTCCACCCTATTGTACGTGATAAGCGAATCAGCCCGCTGCTCGTCGTAGCCGGGGATGGGGTTCGACACATCGAACAGGTTGATGTAGATCTGTCCTGAACGACCCGCACACAAATGTTCAGCGGCGCCAGCTCAACTGCGAGCGTTTCACTCATCGCTCACGAGTGAATGACATCAGTGTGCGAAAAACATTGCAAAGAAGCACCCTCTTACTTTGTACGGCTGCCTTGGAGGATTCGTAGAACCCTGGGGACATTAATAATGAATCAGAGTCCAAGGCTTTGCATGCTCACTGATCCAAACCCTGTCGACGAAATTGACGAGGAGAAGAGAAGGAGCAAGCACCTTTATTTCTGGTCTCCACGCACAATGGCCCCCTATGGTGACGACAGTTCCACTTCTTTCTTCGTCCCGAGAAGACTTCAGAGGTTAAATAACATTTCGAGTGGGATGCACTTACGTTTGCGCATGTACCGCAAGACCACATTCGTGACCCAGACACACCCACCTCATACTGGTGCATCCAGTCCACAACGAGCCGGCGAATACAACGGGTTCCCACTCACACGCCTTCTTCGAGAAGACCGGGCATACCAACGCCCTCATTCTTTACGAGCACGTCTATACTACCCCACTTCGCTGCCGCCTCGTCCACCACTGCCTTGATGGTTTCGGGAGGCGACGTAATGTCAAGTTGCAACTGACAAAGATTGGGCGAACTGGGGAAGTCCTGTATCTTCTCAATAGATCGCGCTGTTACAATCACTAGATCTCCTCGAGACAACACCGCCATAACAAGGCGCCGACCGGACCCCGAAGAAGTACCCTGATAAGAGCAACGTTAGAAGCGTTGAGTGTGATGGGTACAGTATCATGGACACCTGTTATGAACCACACTCTGGGTTTCGCTATGACCACCGTATCGCGCCAAGTTGTGGGGTGACCTACGAGACCTCATCAGTGCGCATAAAGGCTTTTCTGACCTTCCTGGGAGTCTGACATAGTCTGGTGACCAGACTGAATACGACGTTATTACTCTCGATTGATCATGCCGCCCGTGTTCCCACTCGTCACCCGTGATAGCCAACCTTACCGATCTCGAGTTCTTTCAACGGCGAATCGGTGCTAGCGTATCCGTACATCGTACGTACCTGACTAGATTCTCTCTGTCGAATAAAATGACAGGCAGTTTCCCTCCGTTGTTGCTAAGTCACAAAGTATCTTCCCGTTTTCCTCGGTTCATTCCTGCCCAGGAATTAGTGGTCTTATTACTCTTACTCGTAGCCTTTGTCGCCTGCCACTGTTCCGTACTTGACTCAATCTGTTCCAATGGGCACTCATGCACGGAATATATAAAGCCTTGCATTTACCAAGGGTGACAAAGAATCGGACGTATCTCGTCCGCTCAATACCGATGACAACCCCTTGGCAAGCTGAAATCGAAAGCGGTGATGGCACAAGGCATGCCCCCGTATAGCACTGACGCACACAAACTTCATGCACTCGATGAACTTGTAATTTTCAATACTCCTATCGTCTTCCGACACACTTGTACAATCAATTTCTCTCAAAAACAATCTCCAACAGTTACAGATTCGACGACTCCAAAGCTACGGGAACGATGAAAGGCAACAATGACACAAACTTGAAACACGCTTCGTTGTGTTCAGTAGCATGAGTTGGCTACTGTCACTCTTTGGCATCAGACTCTTCCTGAAATGGGTATCAGCAGCTGACGCGTCAACGTAGCAGTGACGTACCATGGTCGACGCCGGGTTGGCATTGGTAGCTTCCTGGATGTGCTCCAAAGCTTGCTCATGGAGAATCTCGGAGGCTGACCTGTGCCAAATGCCAGGAGGTTCATGCCAGTAAATCTGGAGCAGGTTTCACTGGGGGGAAGGTTCCACAATAACAGAGACATACGGTATGTGTTCCAGAGGGTGGCATTAGATGTGAGTATGGCAAGATAGAAAGTCTGATTGTTGTTGTTCGACGGATTGTTGGATCTGTATCGAGGTGCAGCGTCGTATATATACCCCTCCGTGGTTCAAACAAACCACTACACCTTAGATAAAGCCTAGACATTTTGGAAACAACACAGGGTGTTTATTCCGTAAGACCACACCATTCATCGCCCTGAGGACTGGCCCAAAATGGGCTGCACAATACCAAGTACTTGTCAGCTGGGATAAACCTTCTGGGGAAGGAAAAATGACGTACAGATGGAGAGCACCATGTTAGGCATCCAAAGAGTGCCGAATAACAGGTAAACTGATATGATCACGAGTTGATATGAAACATTGAAGCGAGCACTAGAGCTAGTTTTGGTCTTAATGTGTCATGCAGGGACGGCGGCTTGAATTGATGCGGACATTATCAGTAAAATTTCTTTGGAATAGAAAGGACATTGTTTACCGTACTTATCCTCAGTTGACATATATGATACTCATCTAACTAGGGTTCTCTCCGCTCGCTTGAACAAGTTCGGTTAGAATCAGAAATTCCACGTAAGATCATTGATATGATACTCGGTTCCCCATCTACACCACTTAGACAATAATGGCGTTCTATTTGAATGACCCTTCCTGACGGCAGAGGCGAGAACGCCGCCCCTCTGACAACCAAGCTGAAATGTATTGACCGGTGCCAATTCGATTTTCGAGTCCGATCAATCATGTCCCAGTTCGCTTCAACGACAAAGTTCATTAACGATGGAGTGACTAGAACTAGACCCGAGGGAGACAAATGGAGCTTGAGTGGAGCAGTCGACTCGTCCAGGTAATTGCACCATGAGTGCCATATGAACGACGTAGTCGGTGGCCCGTTGTAGTGACAGTCGGGGGCCAACAGCACTGTTTCAAACCAAGGAATCACAATGAAATTTGATGCGCTCTCCGGCGAACGTTGAATAACGGACCGCTGCAACAAATTCAGGAAGGTGAGCCGGAGCTCGAAGCGACAATCCTGGCCAAAATTTGAATCTGCTTGAGATGAGGTCACTCGGCGAGGAACACAAAAAGAGCCCACCATTGTAAGGTAACTTGTTCTGTATAACGCACAACAGCGTCAGGGATCATTAACATTTGCGTGAAGTGCCAGGAACGATAAACTTGATTGAAAGCTACCACTCGCACTTGCTTTGTTCTGCGTGTAATGTTGGTGAGAGCCAGCGGATAGGTTCTGAGCATGTTTTCAGATGAGATACAGGCCCATGCACCTACAAGGTAAGCTGTAGAGTAAAATCACTGTCATAATAATTTGATGTGGAGACGGGAGAGATTGCTTCGGTTATGCTCGTGGTTCTCTCATGGCCACGGCATGTGCTCCGCGTAGTCCTGGGAGTCCAACTCAACCGAGCGTGTCATTCGTTTTCCTGCATCAATTGTAGTGAACTCGGAAATGCAGACTGCTGTCGGCGAAGACATTCCTTGAAGTTCGTCTCTGAAAGAGGAATGGTGACTTTGTTCCCACGGTAATGTGGGTGAAGCAGGGTAACTTGAACTACGGCAGGAGCCACTAAGACGCAGCGACTCTGTCACTTCTCCCCATGACCTCCTGACAGTCCCAGAAAAAGAAATTTGATAGGAAACCTCAGCAAAATATGTGTAAGTCTGCAATTCCAAAATCGCCTGTGGGTCAACCGAACCTCGAACCTTAGACTAAAGTTAGAGCCATCTTGGATATGACAATGGTGTTTGTTCCGTATGGTTACACTGTTCGAATCACACTGGGGACTAGCCCAAATC
>JBBPLB010000127.1:3213-15391 GCA_038089595.1 Bothia castanella
AAACTCTGCGTGGCATTTACGAGTCAACTTGTCACAAAGCTGCTGCAACGACTCGTCCTTTACTGCATTCTAGGAACTGAGAGCATGACATTAGCGAGATGTGTGCCACCTACTGACAAGAATGCACAATGGCAAAGGATGAAGACGGGGTATGTACGTTGAAAATAGGGGGGGACACGGCGGCAGACATGACGAACTGGTTGAGACGAAATATCCACTGATGGTTCAGATTCACTCCCACGGTAGAGACCAGTCTCTCTATTGCCAATAGGATAATTACTTGTGTAGTCTATGTACCCTCAATCATAAATGCCTCAAGAATTCCGATCTGGTTCAAATGCTACCAGCAGCTCAACAATGGCTTCCCCTGAACCAGTTCGAGGCGCTGCGGAGGTATTAAGTATATATCTGATAGTGGTTCAGCACTTACCTCGACAATAACTGTCCGCTTGCGCTGGTCGGCCTCGTCTGCGGTTATCCACTCCAGGGTGTTATCTAGCCGTTGTCTCGAGTGCGCCGTATGGCTGTTCCATCTCATGTGCCGTGTCATGGGAGGTTCCACATGTGACATAGATTTAGACATGGCTACCAAGTCCTCTTCTGTCATGGAGCTGGCAAGCGATTGGTCACCAGGCAAGGACGTCAATCCGTCGGGACTCGCAGGCGGTGAAAGTGGCACCGACGCAGGCGAGTCGTGAGGTACCGTGTCCCTCTCTTCCGTTTGTATAAGAAGTGATGCACGTTCGCGCGATGCGGAGGATTCGCCCACATCTACTTCCTCGTCCTCCTCGATCAGAGGTTCGTCAACGCCAAGCCTTTGTAAACTAGCTTCAACTGCATCCAACCTCTCGAGGTGCTCCAGCACAGTGACCCCTGTAGTTCCAGGATGAACTTTCTGAAACTTCGCAGAAAAGGGTACCGGTCGGTTCGCCTCAGACGAACGCTGACGCACTGGAGGTGGAAAATCACTTGAATAGCTATGACTGCGGGTGCGACGGGGAAGGGGCACACTGCTGATCGAAGGTCGAGGAGAGGCGTTGGAAGGTGCCACACCTGCAGGACGCGTCACTTCTTCCATGACTTCAGCCTCGTCATCCCAGACAAGTACTCTCGTCCGCCGCGTTAACTCTAAAGGGCCTGGAGATCACTGAGTAACTGTGTTTAACATAATGATAACGCGACCAACCTTCGTCCTAGGACATTACGAAAGACTGCTCAATAGATCTCCTGACAATGGTTCCAACTATGACTCACCATATGCTTCAAAGATTCAACGATATTATACGCTTGTCCTTTGATGACAGCCAGTTGTCTCTGTTAACGCAATTTTCAGATGCAGGTATGAGCGTGCATCGCTGGACGAGCACTCACCTTGAACATCTTCGGATGAAAATCTGGATCCACAGCAAACAACTTCCGTAGTTGGAATGTCGTTTCTTCCCACCAAGTTTTGCTGGTCAGGAGTGGCAAGAAATGCTGCCGCGTCTTTTCGCTGAATGGGGGGCCGATCAAGCTCACGGGAAGGTAAAGCCATCCGTAAGTGTATGAACGCCATCCCTGCGGATGTTCGTGAGGGAAGGAAAGTGAGTTGTCGATCGCAGCGATGTGAATGTGCGGATGGCGAGTAAAGTCGCTCGGGACTGTCGATGATGAAGCCTGAGAAGGTGGGATAGCGTGTACAAAAGTCACCGTGGACTGTGAGGGTGCCGAGGTGTCTGAGGGTCGAAGCTCGCTCATAAGTGGCATTTGCGGCCGTTTAGAGGGCTGAGGGGCCACGTCAATCAGGGACTTCTCATGGTCGCCTTCGCAATACTTGATCATGTAATTATCCGCTCCTCGATCGGTATTGAGCATAAGATAATCTAGAAAGTAGTCAAATGTTGCATCTAAATAGAAATCCTTGGAAAATACCTAATATCACGAGTCTTCCAAGGATAAGATCGTCAACGCGTGAAACCTCATTGGTCCAAATAAACGCTTACTTTTCTAGCTCTTCTCTGAAACTCTGTTGAAGAGCTCTCGACCAATAGAATGGGCGACCAGAATCGCTCTCTTCCGTGACATCAAACAATGCACGTTCCTCTTCCGGGTCTTCCTCCTCCAACTCTTCGGCGCCAGTCTTTCCGCAAATAATCTTCAGCGCAGAGAAGAACTTCTTTGTTGACAACCCTTTCCTGTGAGGCGAATCGTCAAAGGTATCGGCGAGTGAACGACCCGGCCACGGGTGTTTGCGCAAGAAGTCCGAAGCATCTAAAGAACGCAATAAAGTGAGGGTCTAGTGGTTGGACAAGAGAGGTATTTACCGGTGTATCCGTGCATGAAAAGCTGCATGCTACCTATCTTGTCTGGTAATGGTTTACCCTTATTTGCCGCACTTCTATCGAGCCAGTCATAGAAAAATGCCTGACAGGACGTGAATCTGCGGATCATCTAAGGAAAGTGATTGATACTAACCTGACTTGAAAGTGACACAAGTTGGGTGTGTGGAACGATATTCAGTGACAGGCGTTCATCAAGCAAGGAAGCGGCCGCCTCTGAGATGTAACTAAGATAGATGCTCCACGTCAGCTGTGTGGGAGTTGAAATAAATGTAACAGTCACCTCAAGTTTGGTATGAGACAAGATCGACCGAACGGGATAATCCAGCGGAATTGACGATGTAGCCATTTCGTAGTCTGTGCTCTCCTGTGAATGTATTCCACAGGGCACATAGCAGAATCCTTGCCTTGGGGTTAAGACGACCATATGGCTCCTCGTCTTTGGGTTTGAATACCCTGTGTGGGGCTCAACCAGGAATACTCGGAACACGACTGATATAGACTCACGCAACGATTTGAACCCTGCCGTCCACTTTCGCACGAGCAAAGTAAGAGCCAGACGAGCCTTTGGAGATCATCTTTGGGTGAATACCAGCTGCAATCGCATTCCGAACAGACTGTGTAATGCTAACAAGCGTGGGCGGTAGTCAAAAAGAGCAGGCCAAACCATATCATACCTGTCAAAGGCAGCATGCGTCACTGGGAGGTTGTGGTCCAACGTTTTGACCTGTTGCAGAACGTGTGCTTCTCAACAAGTATTGAGAGGTGCTCATAGAATGGCTTACCACAGAGGTGGCCCCCTCATTTACTCCGGAGGGCAAAACATATGGATCAAAAACGCTCTGCCATACCTCCTTGCGCGAATGGTCTTCCACTTTCTTCTTCCGCTTCACCTTCTGCGCAATGGACTCTGTCCACCTAGCCCACAGTCAATCCGAGTTTCTGCGGAAGGGCGTAGTATCACCGCACCTCTTGAATGCATTATCCAGCTTGCTCAGGTCTATGTGACCTGGACGTTTGCGTGCTTTTCTTTTAGCAGGAAGGGCATGGTCGCCGCCGTTGACCGTTTCTTCGTCTTCCTCCACATGCTGGGGTAGTGGTTCGTAGCCTGCGGAACTTGGCATGCTGAGGAAGATTAAATGTGGGCTACCTCCAAACGAGACGGGGACTGTCGAATGTGGAATAGTGCAACGCGGTTCACTGCCAGCATATGCACTCAGCTGCGCCAACGAAGACAAGTCTAGGAGGCTTCGTGACCCTGCACGTGTAGTACTGCCACTCGTAACGTAATTTGGATTGACACCGGAGATGCATATTTATCCAGTATACTAAGCAGTACAAGGCATTGGTATGAACTTGATTAGTCTACTCCTTTTTAATTGGAGATTCTGACGAGCATGGCGTGGGTCCATGAATAGAAATGCAAGTATCTGCAGCACCTCCCTCTAGGTCCGATTTGGGAGGTGCCGCAGGGGCAGCGGCGAGGCAGGGTGCACTGAAAATGGAGCGATCGATGAGTGCAGGAATGGTACGAATTGTTATGGTGATCCACAGCAGAAAGACGATGCCTAAGAACACGCGGTTAGCGGCGACTCGACTGGGGCAATCACGAACATACATGACCAAAATGCACCGAACACCCGGAAGAACCCACTATCCAGGACATTCCCAAGTTGGACTGACAACAGAGCATATACTCCGTTTGGGAAAATGATGCCCCAATACGCCAATCCAAACCTCGGGATGCCCGACTCCCTCAAAACGCTGAACACAGTCAAGACTGCGATCATGGCCCAGCAAATCCCCATCGACCACAGGACATAAGATGCGCAGAAGCAGAATGAATAAATGAGTTGTCCTGTTATCGAAGACATTGGGAATTCGCCCGTGGTATGTAAGGGGAGAATTGCGGCAAGGTTGGAACCATTGACCAGCAATGAATAACCACCCTGTCCCAGCGGTCCAAGAACAACAAAAGCAGACAGGATCAAGTTGGCGTCCGGCGGACCATAGACGATCAACCGAGCAAGATAGATCGTGATCATCATCATCGCGAGAGTAAGTCCGATGATGACCATAGAAAGCGAAATACCGGTGGTGACGAGAGCGAGGGTCACTGACTGCGGGTGGAGTGCTGCGGCTAGTAGACCACCAGTAGATGACGCGACGATGAGGGTAACGACTGGTAAAAGCCATACTGCTGCCATCTTTGAAAACGTTTGCGTTTGAATGTTTGACCTGCCACACACTATTAGAGGATGAAGCGGAGATGGGGATGTCGACGTACATTGTATACACCATGCCAAATGCACACAGGAAGGAAACAAGCGAATCAACCCACCAGCATCCCCACAAGAAATAGAGCAATCCGCGCCCGCCGACGCCGGTTTCTTGATTCATATCCTGCCCCAAAGTGAACCCTCAATGGAGTACAAAATCCAGTGTCACTTACAAGTGCCACATTGATCAGAGTAGCGAAACCCATTGGAACGGCCCCCACGAACAAGCTTTGAGCAGGGTGGCGCAACATTTTCGACCAGACATCCGGAAACATTGCATATCTGGCGACGGTGGCAGCAGTGATCAAGATGAACAACACGAGATTAAGGAAGAATATGATGAGAGTGAAAATCCGGATGAGAGGGCTCCCGTGGCCGTAGGCAAAGTTGTGTATCAGGGCAGAGGTGGCACCTGTACCCATGATAACAGTGTGCCATGCAGGAGTGAAGTGTCTGTGAGCATGGTCAGCGGTTCTGGGTAAGACTGGAGAAGGGAGAAATACGAGTTACTTGATACAGTCTTCCCAAGATTTCTTCGACATCGTGCAGACGTGTACTGCAAGCAAATGACAGCACTAGGGAGAGGGCATTGCGAGCATATGCCACTAGATATATCAGCGGGCTCCTCTCACGAGGTGGAACAAGCATAATTTCGCGAATTCCGAATTCGCTTTTTTGATGAGTCAAACGGCGCCTAAAAGCTCAATTTAGTAGCATTGCTCGGACTCACCTCCAACGGTGTTACTGCCAGCGTGAGCGCGTCCTCTCAGTCCCTGATTCTGTGAGAATTAGAGATACAATCTGTTCTAAATTCTAATGTTTCCGTTGCGTTCTACATAGGTCGTAGCCATTCTTGGCAAGTACTGTGTACTACGTCATCGGATCCTTCGCCGATTCATCCGATCACTGTTGCTGTCCTTTTTCTTCGTCCGAGGAGGTGCGGGCCACTACACGACGTCCAACATCCTCCTCCATCGGAAGGGGATCAAAAATTGCGCCACTTGGGCACATGCATAACGTCTGCGCCGCAACGTAAACCCACAACAATATCGTAGCAACTGCGTGGATCGTCCCCCACACGCGGAAGAAAGTAGAGGAAAACGTCGGAGCTAGTGCCAGCGTACAATGCGCGTATACCCCCTGAAATCCAATACGATCAGCCACATGGCCGCATGACGAACACATGGACATACGTTTGGAAAAATCATGGACCAAAACGTCAACCTAAATGGAACTTGGGCTCGTCGTAACGAATGCCACAGTCCGAGGAAAGCCGAGATCATCCACAGGGCTCCAAAAGACCACAATAGAAAGGCAGTCACAACGCATATCACATTGATGATCTCCCCGGTGCTTGATATACCCAGCAATCCGTCAGGTTTTTGTTGGGTTAGAGGTAGTATTGACTTAAATCCTGAGCCGATCAGAAGGATGGCATAAGCACCTTGCCCGGAAGGTCCTAATGGGATGAAGATGGACAGAATGGCCGGCCCCTTTGAATAACCATACATAATGGTGCGAACGAGGTATACGGTGAGGAGCATCATGGAAAGTGCCAGTGCGATAATAACCATACATGCCGAGAAGGTGACCGTGACGAGTGCACCATTCAGCGAGTATGGGATGAGAACCGGTGCAATGCTTGCCCCTGTGGATGCAGCGACAATAAACGGTACGATGGGAAGCAGCCAGGTGAGAGTCATGGACTCGAAAGAGTGTTCGTGGCGTGTGATCCTTAATGATTGTGAGCACATGATCAGTCGGAGGAAATGGACAGCCTACATGATGTGCACCATGCCCCAGAAGCATAATATGGAAATCGCGACATCCAGCCACCAAAGTGACCATATGGTGTAGACAAATGGTTGACCACCAAAATGATAGGTGCCATAAATCAGTGTGATCGAGACAGTGAAGAGTGTGGAGGCACCCATTGGAAAGGTCCCGAGATACAGACTCTGGACTGGGTGTCGCAGCATGCGACTCCAGATTCCTGGGAAGAACATGTACCTAGCCGCACTGAGCCCAGTGAACAGCACAAACAACGTCAGGTTGAGGAAGAACGACCCAAGGGAAAACATTCTCATGAGTTGCGAGTTGCCTCCGTATGGAAAGCTAAAAAAGAGAATGGAGATCGATCCTGTCCCTGCAACATCAAAAAGCTCTTAGTTTCAACCTGTCCGCGGGTCGATTGGATTTCGAGGGCCGCCGATCGTAATCCCCCCTCGCGACAAATCCATCTATGGACACACACTCACCCATCGTAACTGCAAACCAAGCAGGTGTGAAATGCCTGCTCCAATGTTAATGGGTGCATCTCCACCGCAGAAAAAATGCCATGCTTACCTGATCACATCTCCCAAGGTTCTTTTGGTTTTACGCGACGGATCCCCGCCTCCACCTGCGGCCACAGAGCAGCAGGTACTGGAGGGGGAGGAATGTTGAATTGAGCTCTCTTCGTGGTCTGGAATGGAGGCCATGGAGGTTAGTGGAAAAAAATACCGCGTGGTCCTTCGAAGCATGACTCGCACCAGCAATCGCCGTCTTTATTATGCATATCGCAGATTGCTTGCATTTTGGTTCAGGTAAATGCAGTCATGCCACAAAATTTGCCTCACTCTCAAACGTCACAATTTGTCATAGAATTGAATTCAAACTCCGTCTTTAAAGAGGGATGGAGATAGTCCGGAAATTTGCAGTGATTCGTACGAGTGGACTTTTTGAGGGACATTCTTTGGAGCGTGTATGGGAACGTGCACGGGTGTGTATGAGACTCGACGCCGAGGAGAAATCTGCATCTACGTTCCATGTAGAAGGTGACGATCCACGGTCGTTTGAGCTCGCTCAAGGTTCTTTGTGTCGCCTGTGGTATTTCCGAGGCCAGTGCTCTGGCGAGAGCTTTCAGATGATCTGGAATGCACTAGCATGAAAACATCATTCATTAGGAGTATGCAAGGGGACAGCCATGCCTGACTCGTGTATCATGGGACCTATTCATTTACGACATGAGCTCCATTGCAAGCCTTGTGTAAACCATTTACACCGTAAATTACACGGTAGTGTTCAAACGTTCGAGTTTGGGCTGTTACGTCGCCGAGATCTTGCGCCCCCCTAGGAGCCATCGCAGCCGCTGTGGCGATGGTCTCGTAAGGAGCATTGGTGAAGAGCTTGACAAGGTCCAGGTTTCGTTTTCCGAACTCCTGCCAGATCCGGGCTCCGCTTCGGCCCAGCGAGTGACAGTGAGCGGACACAGATATGTCACCGAGAACGTCGTCGGCCGAACGTAGAAAAACTTTCGCAGAATCATATATAATCCTGTGTCACTGACACACTTCGACGAGGCAGTTACAGTTGGCCCTCGAGTCCCGCGGCTGATGCTGTGATTGAAGCTGCCCTCAATGCTAGTCATAAATTGGTGGATTGGATAGAGTGCCAGGGAGGTCTGATTCAAGTTGAACATTATCTACTTGCTGATACACTGATTGCAATACCAAAGCTGTGTGGTGATACAAGACGAATAGGTCGACTACTATTATTTAGGAATCATGTCAAGTTTCCAAACAAAGGAAGAAAAACGGCGAGGTGTCGCTGCAGGCACGGTAAAAATAGTACTTATCAGATCCCATGATCCAGCGCGCCTCTAAGCCAAGGATGATTCCGGACTTCTTCAATGTCAGCTCGAAGGGAAAGCTCGGGGTCCAAACATCGGCTCATGAGATGCAAACAAGAGTTGCTTAGTTTCCTTCCCGCGAGTTCAGAGAGTATAATGCGTCCTTCAATGGCATCCCGTTCTGTAGGGAAGGGCGACATGCCGGTGAGAAGATAAGACATCAAAACGCCCAGAGTCCAGATTTCGACGGGTGGAGCTTGATACGGTTGCTTGAGTAAAACCTCAGAGGCAGCATACGCTGTTGTGCCAAAAAAGAGGTTATAGAACGGCCGAGGCTGGGCTGGATCTACCATCGTCGCGCTACCGAAATCTATGAGCTTGACCTGACATCAAGATGTAAGTCACTTAGGGTTGCTACGCTCGCATCATGACACACACCTTGAAATTCTTGTCGATAATCAGGTTTTCGTCCTTGATATCACGATGACATATTCCGAGACTGTTAAGATAGAATACGGCCTCGACAACCTGGGCCATAATGTATCGAGCTTGTTTCTCCGAAAGACGTTTGTGTTTCGTCTGTTCGATGCACTCGAACAAGTCATGTGAAGGGCGGCGGGAATAGTGTGGCTTTGGGACGTCAAGGGAAACGCTCGGATGTTTCTCTGGAACGGAGATATTGTAAAGGACGTCATCCGACGGAGAGTCTGAAATGCGGAGATTGATAGGAGAAAGCTGGCTGCACACTTGAGGAGGGGTATCCGGTTCCGATTCGGTACCAGAAAATTCAGATGCTGCAGGAGACAAAAGTGGGGTGGAGGAAGAGAGATGCGGAGTCGACACCGCTGGCGAAGAATGAGAAGCAGAATGCGACTTGTCTCTCTTGCGCCACGGAGATCCGTGCAATTCCTGAACCTAGAGGAGCCATGACGATCAATCAACGAGGGCAGAGACCAAGGGACTGACAACATAGAAAAACAATTCGTCCTCAAAGACGTCCAGGCATTTGACGATGTTTTCGTGATTCATGATCCTGAGGAGCATTATCTCCATTGGAATTCTCCCCAACGTATCGTGATTGATCCAAGCCTGTTCTGGCACCTTCTCTTTTATCACAAACTTGACCGCGACTTCTGATTTAAGACGGCGATGTAGCGCGGTCATGACGAAACCGTAACCGCCAGACCCCAGCTCGTCCCCAAGTAAATATACCCGCGCAAAGGCTGACTTGAGATGGTGTCCAGGGGGGAAGCGAGGGGAGTAATTTATTGAGCAGAGGTCGTCGGGCATCGGGTTCGAAAAGGGAGTGGCTGATGCAGGAGAACGGTGGAAGTCGTCGCCATAGGAAAGAAGGAGGGATTCTGGCTCTATCGAGGGAAACCCCGTCTCACTGGATCCCAGGCGAGCGGGCACTGCAGGA
The DNA here is from genome assembly GCA_038089595.1 of Bothia castanella. NCBI lineage: Eukaryota > Fungi > Basidiomycota > Agaricomycetes > Boletales > Boletaceae > Bothia > Bothia castanella. Next base: position 12,841 of record JBBPLB010000127.1, read on the forward strand.
CTGATAACGTCGCAGGACGACGAGACGGATTCGAAGCGCAATGGGTGGTTTGCGGAAGGAACATTATGGCCGCAAAACCTAGGAGATGAAAGAGGGGAAATGCAATCGTCCTCACTGCGAATGTAGAGCGGGGTGCAGCGAGGGGAGGAGTGGTTTTGAACACGAGATGTACCACTCCTGGTACTGGCGCTGGGACTCGATCCCCCGTTGTTCATGTGGGCGTAACGAGAGATGAACTAAGCGGGAGAGAGAACGGGGGGCTGCGAGGGCGTCGCGGTGGAAGAAGCGAGGAAGCACCGAAGTGGCAGGATTAGTACATGGCGAGCTGCCATTCGAGAGTTGGAATGCAATCAGCTGAGTCGTTGGAGCGACTCAGGAGGGGATCGCCGGATCCCATCAGTTGAAGGGCGACTTGGCCCGACCATGTCGTTTCGGGACACTACTGGCAGGACGTGACAGACGCCTGTAAGAGACAATCTATAGAAAGCGCTTCCACGTAGTGACATATTAGGCAATATCTAATAGATATCTTCATAGTCCTCCCCAATGTCCAGGTATCGACGAATCTCTTGCACATCGACCCCATTCTGCCGTGTAAAGTGCGCGAGAAGGATCGAATAGTTGTCTGTCAACACATCAATGTCTGTCACACCCTCGCCGAGAGCAAAACACCAACCAGTCCACCGAACGGCAGCTTCGTGTGCAAGCGTAATCGCCCTTTTCTTCTCCTCTACCTTGATTGGATCGCAGGCACCATATGCCTCGAGCTCTTTCTCCAGCGCAGTAATCTGTTGCCCTGCCTCTGCAACTTTTTGCAGCGCGCTTGTTCGCGCTGCCTACCAGGAAAAAGTCAACTAGAAAATCATCGTGAGATGGATTCAAAGACGTACACTCTCGGGCCGCAGTACCCTCTCACGTTCTATTGCAGCTGCTAGCTCTGAGATTTGGTTTTCCTGGTTCTTCTTGGCGTCCTTTGCTGCACCCAGCCTGTTTCGTAGCTAGCATACAGTCAGCGAGGATACATCACGAGGAACAGTGAGCTTCGTACTATGCTTCCTCGCTGCGAGGGAAAGCTCCAAAAGACTGCACTCGTTGAGAATTAGCGCATTCATCCACCTTCATGTGGACTTACAGTTAGAGGACCCGATCTTGTCGCCCTGCACGAGGCCATCGTCGACAAGAGACTGTAAAACTTCCTTGACAGACTGCGAGACTGACCCCGAGGTTTTAGAAGGGCATCCGAGTAGACGTCAAGGTCGGCCTACCAATGCCTTTGAGTTTTGGTCCAAGTTTCTCTAATTCTCTGAGCTGTGTGTACGTAGGCAAGTCTGGACGGTGAAAGAACACCACAAAAACCCACTTGAAAAAAGTCTTTCTGTTTCAAATGGATTAGATGGCGATGAACGCAAACTTCGCAACCTACCGATTCATGAAATATCTCGAGGAGCTTGACGCGTTTCTCTTCGGCGGATAGACCTCGTGGCGCCTACAGAAGTTAGTAACGTTCACGATGGACAGTGGTCTCGATTCGCGTACCATTGATGTTATCGGAATAGTGGTGAAGTTGCAGTTGCGCGGACAGTCATCTCATTTTCTGATCACATGACGTACCATCAATGCAATATCTCATGAAGACCTGTCCATCGGGAACAGACATGAAACTCATATTCTGCATGTATAAAAGTCGTAACCGTAATTTCGGTACCAACCAAACCAAGAAAAATGTTAACGAACTGCCGATCTTGTAAAGCCGAAAGAACGCTTATAGGCTGGAGCGGTGATTATACAGAAGAAGCGCGTGGAAGGTGAAGCGAGGCCATGCGGTCATAGTCCAGAGCAAGGATTGGATGAGAGTCTGAATGGATTGGAAGGGAAAAGCATTGTCCCAGAAAGGAGTGCTGGCTGTCGAGTTGTACCGGATAAGAATGTGGACAACGAAGAAATCGAGTAAATGAGATGATGGATGTTAGCTCGTGGCATAAAAATCTACAAAGGAAAGTGGATGGGTGGAGAAAATACATACAGGCCTGCAGCGCAAACATAGAGGTGTAACGACGCTATGATGCTAACAACGTCCACAGAGCAGAGTCTGGTGGTCACCGGATCAGGTCAACTGGTGGCTGTGTCTGCGACGGATACCGATATGCCACGAATTCTCTGTCCTGTTCGACCCGTTGTTCAATAGCTTTCCGAGAGGCAGCAGATAGTCGAGGGCCAGGGCGAGACACCGAATTGGTATACGCAGAGGCGAAATTATCCTCATACGGGTCAAAGACGGGAGATGTTAAACGAGGGAACTCGTGCGAACTGTGCCCGTTCGTCTCCAAAGGTGTAGGGGTGGACGACTTCTTGCCTAATAGCGTAGCCAGGCCAAATTTACTCCTGCGCTTGCTAGGTGTGGAAGGGATGGCAGGATTCTCCTCGATGTCTCCAAGGCGACCAAGAGACCCTCGGGATACGCCGAATTCACTATACATCCCGTTGGGACTCCTCATGCGGTCGTGACTACTAGAGAGTGGCATTGTCTGGATGCCAAGGTTGGGACGTGTCC